>JBAKGM010019512.1:0-10448 GCA_037177215.1 Asparagus racemosus | reverse complement strand
TAAGCTTTGTCTTAATCTCAGGGTTCGTGCGTGACTTCGCTTGGTCAATTTCACCCACTCTGGCAATTATCTCCTTTTTGAGTTAATTCCTGTCAGTGATTATTTCCTTCGTGAAATAATCCCCGCAAATCTGTAGATCTCGTACCTAGATTTGATCACGCGGTGGTCCATGGATGGAATAGAGTCCCCGGCACAGGCCAAGATCCCACGCAAGCGAGAATCCGACGAACGGATCCCGCGTTTGTTCAACTAGGGTAGAAAAGTTGTAATCTTTTCTTGATTTTCACTGTAAGCCTTATAAAAAGGCGATCTTTTTTCTGAATCTTGTTGTAAAAGTAAATAAGCTATTACAAATTCAATCAATGGAAATCAGAACAACTTTCCCTGTGAACAAGCTGGCGACCACAGTGGAAGGAAGACCGTGGTGCCGGACATCCCCCTGCTAGATTCACCCTGGCAGTTTGTCAGCTCCTGGATTTGTTGGTCATGCATTTCTCTCATCTACTCATGGCCATCTCCATCTCGAACTTAAAGTTCTCCTTGTGTTTGGCCATCGCTTCTTCGAGCATTTTGGCCATCTGTTCGGCATTAATCTGAGTGCTTCACGGGGTTGTCTCTCGCTGGAAACTGTGTTATCAGAGGCTAGTGTGGAACCGGCATCCGACACTTCATCATCGTTGTAATTAGAACGTCAAATAGTCCCAGTGCGCAACCGAGTTATCCGGTCGGATGGTCGGGGACCAGAATGAGTCGACGTCACTCTGCCTGTCATGTTGTTGGTGACTCTCAGCAATTCATCACCTTGACACACTGATCTTTTCCTGTGGAAGCATCTTGACCTGGGCTTCGACATTCCGTCACTAAGTCTGTCGAAGACCGACACCCTCTCTAGAGTTGCTTTGTTACAGTTGCACTCTGATAGCACTGTCTTGATCAACTTGAAACAGAGGCAATGCGCAGTCTTCTCAAGAGAACTCCTCTTTCGGGATCTACTCGCACCCCCAACACGATAGTACAACTCATCAGCATGAATGCCAGAGCAACCTATCATGTGTTGGCACGGCTTCTCAGGTATAACTTCATCGTCATTAGATGAAAACATCTCCTTCTGAGGACGAACAGCTTTATCGAAGTTCCCAAAAGTAACTCGCCTCGACGTTCACCTGTGTGGGTGTGAAGTCTCAACGGACTCTTGAACTTTGATTCTCAGTCTGGTGGCAGGGGCTACAGGAGCCTCCTTGTCGTGGTTGAGGTGGGTGCGACCTTCTGCAGGAGTGACCCATGATTTCCTCAATAGACCCAAGCATTTTTTTGATCGGAATTTTGCCTCAATCATCTTGCAACGGGCTGAGGTGCTCTGTGATTGTTGGCTTGCTAGTTGAAGCAGGAACCAACTTAGCTAGGAGTTGGGATGTGGATGCTGGAGGTGGCCTCGACGCCGGGGCAACTAGAGTTGGGGCGCCTGCGGAGTTTGGCCTCAGCGCCAGGGCAACTGGAGCTAGGGCGCTTGTGGAGTTTGGCCTCGGCGCCGTGGTGACTTGAGTTGGGGCACCTGCGGACTTCGGCCTCGGCACCATGGAGGCTGGAGTCGAGGCACCAGGAGCAAGCATGAGTACAGGTATAAGTACCCCGAAGTTCCCGACCCAAATGCCAAGACATTGACGGAGGTAGGAGTGGCAAAAACACCCCTTACCCGTGCTGAAAAGGCATAGCAGTAGGCGGCTGCCAAGGAGGACGCAGCCAAATCAAAGGAGAAGCAACCTCAGGAGGTTCAACTCTCAAAGCAGTCTCAATTCAATCACCCAATTAGAAGAGACAAACCGGGAAGCTCGAACTCCCCATATCGCTTCGGCGTCATGGCCCAACTAGCTAACATCCCAGCAAGGATAACACTTTATGAGCTACTGAGGTTGTCTAAAGAGACTCAGGAAGCCTTACAAGATGCCCTGGCTGACTCTGAGTTCTTCCTCACTCAGATCAAGCCAGTTCCTAAAGAGCCGGAATCGTCAGCGGCTAAACAGTGCAATCTAGCGACTGAACGCCTCCCCTGCATTAGCTTTACCAAGGAGGACATGCAGACGAATAACTCGAAGCATGACAGGCCGCTTTATTTCACCAAGTACATTGGCTCCAGTGAAGTCAACCGGATCTAAGTCGATTCGGGTTCCGCTGTGAGCATCATGCACTTGCACCTCATGTACAGCCTCAGGATTCCTGCCAATAAACTAGCATCAACAGGCACTGTGATCTATAGATTTAACACCAGCGGATCTTGGCTGCTTGGTGAAATCTGAGTGAAGTGCCAAATGGGAGATTTAAAGCTGAAGTCACATGCTATGTGATTGACGTAGAGACTTCCTATAACTTATTATTGGGTCGACCTTGGATCCATAATAATGTTATATTTCCTCCACTCTTTATCAGTATCTGAAGTACGTAGACACAAATAATGAAGTCAAGACGATGGTCATGGACAAGCAACCGTTTAAAGGATTGGAGAACTACTTCACTGACTCATTCCTTTACGGTGGCGAGTCTGATACTGAATCATCGGCCCAAGGCACGGACAGCGGCAGGGAAGCTGATACTGAAGCCGGGCTTGATTACGATGGATGTTTTGTTATAAATGACATTGTACCCATTGTAATAAATATTGACAATGAAGAATCGTCGGATAATGATTGTAATTAGCAACTTACCAACGAATCAATAAAAGATGATTTAGAGTACTCGTTGTCTTTTACCAATATGGTGACAGAATTATATGACAACCCCGAGCTGCACTTGCCGACTTGGTCGTCCTGTATAACACAAAAACAGTTCTAAGATTCTTTTGGGATACCACTCATCATCCCAGGTAGAACAAGTAATGAAAAAGACTGGGTCTACGGTAAAGGAGATGCGGCTCCAACACCGAACTACTTTTTGAGGGAGGATGTTGATGACAATGTTTCTGGATTTCATCTATTCAGATACAGCCTAGAAACACTAGACCTCATGAAGAAGTGGGGATACGATTTTGCGCAAGGGAGAGGTCTTTATTTCGGACGAGGTCCTCAAATCCCGCCTAAAGCTACGTATGCCCCAAGAGGGAAGCCTGATAACTATTACGCATTCAAAAGAGGACTGGGATACGTATCCTCCTTAGAAGATGAATGCTCTTGGTTGATTGACAACTAGTTACCTGATGCAGAAGATGAATATTCATCTGACTCTTCTGCCTAGGATTCTGACGTCAGCCTCGGTGAGGCCTTCAAGGGTCTGATGTCAAATATGACTACAGTTGATGCCACCACGATGGAGGACGATGAGGAGATGCCAACATGGGAAGACCCATGGATTCATCACCTCCATATGCAGTATGGGGACCGGTTCGAGCAAAGAGAACCCCCAACCGAAGACATAGTCATTCAAGTCAACATGGGCAACGAAGCTAATCTAAAGCCTATATTCATGAGCGATAGTCTTCCCCCAGACGAAAAGGAGGAGTTGATTGCCCTTGTTAAGGAATATATCGACGTGCTCGCTTGGAACTACGAAGATATGTCAGGGCTCGACTCAAATGTGGCAACCCACCACCTCAATATCAAGCTAGATGCCAAACCTGTTAAGCAACAGCAAAGACGGTTTCGTTCGCAGATTATAGAGGCAATTGTGGTGGAAGTAAAAAGGCTCATCGAGTCAGGCTTCATCATGGAGATACAACATCCAGATTGGGTGGTAAATATTATCCCGGTCCTGAAAAAGAATGGGACGATTAGGATCTGTGTCGACTACAGAGACCTGAACGCCGCATGCCCAAAGGATGCCTTTCCTCTCCCAATCACCGATGTCATCATCAACAATACGTGTGAATTTGAAAGAATGTCCTTCATGGATGGTTTTTCAGGTTATAATCAAATTAAGATGCACCCGGATAACGCGAAACACACGGCGTTCAGAACTCCTCTCGGCATCTTCTACTACACAGTCATGCCGTTCGGTCTAAAGAATGCGGGCGCTACGTACCAGCGAGCGATGACCAAAATTTTCCAGGAACATCTTTGGAAAATAGTCGAGTGCTACGTTGATAACTTGGTCGTGAAGAGCCACGACAAAAACGATCACATTAAAGATCTGAGAACAGTGTTCGAGCTCATGCGAGCTCATCAGCTGAAGATGAACCCTGCCAAGTCCTTCCTCGGGATGTCCAGTGGTAAATTCCTTGGATTCGTTGTCACTAATAAGGGTATTCATGTTGACCCGGATAAAGTGAAGGCAATACAAGAACTACAACCTCTGAGAAATCTAAGAGAACTCAGAGGGTTACATGGGCGATTGGCCTATATCTGACTATATCTGATGTTTCATCTCGAATCTATCTGGGAAGTGCCAGCCATTCTCCAAGCTGAACAAGACAGGCGTGTCATTTGTTTGGGACGACGCTTGTCAGAAGGCATCGAGGATATCAAAGCGTATCTAGCGAAGCCTCCTGTTCTTGTTGCACCGCAGTCAGGTAAACCGTTCTTAGTTTACACCAAGGTGACGAACCACTCGTTAAGCGCTTTGCTCGTGCAAGACGATGACATCGGCCATGAACAGGTAGTGTATTACCTGAGCTAAACACTGGTGGGTGTTGAATCTCGCTATCTGATGATCGAGAAGCAGTGCCTTGCGTTGGTGTTCGCGATTTAGAAGATGCGGCACTACCTAGTCGGACAGACAATTTATGTTATCTCCAACATGAATCCAGTCTGAATATTCATGACACAACCAACCTCCATGAGTTAGCGTTTGGTAAAATGGGCCCTGCTCTTGTCCTAATATGACCTGCACTTCAAGCAACAGAAGTCGGTCAAAGGACAAGAAATTTACGATCTTTTGGCAGCAAACCCGACGACGGACGTAGCCGAATTATATGACGACTTGCTGAATGAAGCCCATGAAGTCAACACTACATCGCATCAACAAATATGGTGATTATATTTTGACAGAGCTTCTCGAGCAACCCATGTAGCGAGCACCCCCGGATGTTCTAAGATTTCTGCCGTAGTCAGAGTTATCTTAGTTTCCTCGAGAAAACATATGATGCCCCGTGCTTATTCACTGACTGAGCTGTGCTCCAATAATGTGGCCGAATATAACGCGTTGCTTATTGGACTCAGTTTCGCCAAAGAGCTGGGGGTTGAATATCTCGAAGCTTATGGCGATTCGCAACTCATAGTCAGACATATCCGTGGGGACTATGAAGTCAGAAATTTGGATTTAATTCTATATCACTAGGTAGCCATTGAGATGGCAGACTCGTTTGAAGAATTTTTTATCGAGTATATCCCGCGCCTCCAAAACGCATACGCGGACGCGTTAGCAGTGTCGTTGGCACAACCTCCCGAGACAGAGCAGCTAGTCACTGTCCAGACTCACTAGCTATTTGTACCAATGTATAATGAAGATAGTGAAGAGGAGGAAGACAAGGGGGTGGTCATCAAGGAGGTATACATAACCTAAGCTAAACTGGAACCCCGGGATTGCCACTTTCCTATTATCGACTAGTCTTGCACGACATTTTGCCAGAGGACTCGAAGGGGAGAGAATCGATCTGACGAAGAGCACCAAGGTTCTTCTATGATGTAGAGACCCAGATGTTATATCGTCACGGGTATGATGGCTTGTTGCTCCGGTGCCTTTCGAACAAAGAGGCGGAAGAAGTCCTTAGGGAAGCACACAAAGGAGAATGTGGAGCACACCAGGCCGGTCCCAAACTCTATGATCGTATCAGAAAAATGGGATACTTCTGGCCAATGATGATCAATGATGCAATCGAGTACACTCGAAAGTACCACGCGTCTCAAATTCATGCGAATTACATGCATCAGCCTCCGAAGCAATTGCATCCTTCGGCTATATCCTGGCCATTCGAGACATGGGGAATGGACATTGTGGGTCCTATTTTTTCTCTATCAGTTAAAGGTGATCGGTTAATCCTCACGATTACCGACTACTTCTTCAAGTAGGCTGAAACAATCCCGCTTAAAGAAGTGAAGACAAACTATGTCATCAGGTTTATCAAGCATTACGTCATCTACCAACACGGCGTGCTAAGATGGATCGTACATGACAACGGTCCTCAATTCATCAGCAACGCCTTCATTAGGTTTTGTGAGAAATTCAAGATCCAGGACGTCTCGTCAACAGCTTATAATCTAGCTGCAAACGGATTAGCTAAGACGTTCAACAAAATGATCATTAAGATCTTATCGAAGCTCATGAAAACCAACAAGTGAGATTGGGACGATAAACTTGAAGAAACACTCCGGGCATATCGCACCACCATACGCACACCGACTGGAGTGACCCCTTATTCTCTGGTATACGGGTGTGAAGCAGTTCTTCCACCGATAGTCCAAATCCTATCACTTCGCATTGCCCTTGCGACGGAGAGGATGATGGAGGAACAACATCAAAAACATTTCCAAGAGCTCCAGTTGTTGGATGAAAAGCGCCTGAAAGCTCAACAACACATTGAGTTCTACCAAGCTAGGATGTCGAGGGCTTTCAACAAGAAAGTACGACACAGGAGTTTTAAGGAAGGAGATCTGGTCCTCGCTGCTCGATGACCGATAATCCTCGACTCCAAGAAGAAAGGTAAATTCAAACCTAAATGGGAAGGACCGTTCGTAATAGAGACAGTATATTCCAACTGTACATATTGCCTGATTACTCAGAATGGCAACATGCAATTGATTCTAATAAATGGGAAGTTCCTGAAAAAATACTGTCCATAGTATATTTAGGATAACCCATTTTAACGGGAAGTTCCTCGTGGGATATTTCACCCATTTTCCTCGAGGATAACTCTGAATTTATCCTCCACCACAAATTCCATCACCGATCAAATTCATTGATGGTGGGTCTACAAAACATTTCCTGGTCCAATCCACCAGCAAAATCCCCTCTTGATTTCTTCCATGAACAAGAGGACCACTTAAAATTTCTCTCACGTTAGAGATAGGACAAAAAATCTTTCCTCTCTAGCATTCGAAGATAGGAGACAAGATTCTCCTTCCTCTCCAGCATCCGGAGATAGGAGACAAGATCCTCCTTCCTCTCCATGAACAAGAGGTAGGATACAAAACCTTCCTCTCTTGTTTCACCTTCACAATCAGGTAATGAAATGTGAAAGTTATCTGAATCTTTTCGATTATCAGAGTGGAGATCTCACTCTTAGTTTCACATTGCAAGATTCTTAAAGTGGAGATCTCACTTTTAGTCTCTTTCGCATTGGAGGCAGGATAAAAATCCTTCCTCTCCAGTATTCAGAGATAGGAGATAAGATCCTGCTTCCTCTACAGGAACAAGAGATAGGATACAAAACCTTCCTCTCTTGTTTCACCTTCATTGGAGACAGGATAAAAATCCTTCCTCTCCAGCATTAGAGATAGGAGACAAGTTTCTCTTTCCTCTCCACCAACAAAAGATAGGATACTAAACCTTCCTCTCTTGTGTCGAGTTCGTCAGCATCCGGAGATAGAATATAAAATTCTTCCTCTCCACTGGTAAGAGATAGGAGACAAGATCCTCCTTCCTCTCCACCAGCAAGAGATAGGATACAAAACCTTCCTCTCTTGTTTCGAGTTCGTGAGCATCCAGAGATAGGATAAAAATCCGTCCTCTCCACTAGCAAGAGATAGGATACAAAACTTTCCTCTCTTGTTTCGAATTCGTTTCTTACCCAGAGATAGGAGACAAGATCCTCCTTCCTCTCCACAAGTGATAGGAGACAGGATCCTCCTTACCTTGTTTCGAGCGCATCTTCATTCAGAAACAGGATAAAAATCCTTCCTATCCATCATCAGGAAATAGAATATAAAATTTTTCCTTTTCCACATTAATATTTTCTAATCCTTCAATCCAAGATTTATCTTGGGGAATTTGATCCCGAATCCTAAGTAGGGATAAGTCAACACCTAATACGCATTGCCGGTTTAGTCTTTTTTCTGATTGAAGAAGACACCTGAGTCTGAGTCGGGGGTATTTTATCCCGAAGCCTAAGAAGGGATAAAGCCAACACCTAACACGCGTTGCTGGTTTCATCTTTTTCTAATTGAAGAAGACACCCAAATCTGAGTCGGGGGTATTTTATCCCGAAGTCTAAGAAGGGATAAAGCCAACGCCTAACACGCATTGCCAGTTTAGTCTTTTTCTGATTGAAGAAAACACTAGAGTTCGATTCGGGGGTATTTTATCCCGAAGTCTAAGAAGGGATAAAGCCAACACCTAACATGCGTTGCTGGTTTAGTCTTTTTCTGATTAAAGAAGAATAAATGCCAACATATTCAAAAGTGTGATGGGTAGTTATTAATAACACCAGAATCCACACCGTATATGTGTGGAGAATTTTATTCCAAATCCTAAGAAGGAATAAGTCAATGCCTAACACACGTTGCCGGTTTAGTCTTTTTCCGATTGAAGAAGACACCAGAGTTCGATTCTGGGGTATTTTATCCTGAAACCTAAGAAGGAATAAAGCCAACGCCTAACACGCGTTGTCAGTTTAGTCTTTTACCGAATGAAGAAGACACCAGGATTTGATTCTGGGGAATTTATCCTGAATCCTAAGTAGGGATAAGTCTACGCCTAACACGCGTTGCCAGTTAATTATTAGCTGTGAAAAGAATGAATACCGACATATTCAAAAGTGTGGCGGGTCATTATTAATAACACCAGAATCCACGTCTTAAACGTGTGGAGAATTTTATCTCGAATCCTAAGCAGGGATAAGTCAACGCCTCACACGTGTTGCTGGTTTAGTCTTTTTTCCGATAGAAGAAGACACCAAGGTTTGATCCTAGGGGATTTTATCCTGAAGCCTAGAAGGGATAAGTCTACGCGTAACACGCGTTGCTGGTTAGTTTATCCCTGTGAAAAAGACGAAGTCTACGTATTCGACATCGTAGCATGAAGCCTAAAAGAGTTTCATTCCTTTAGCATAACGTAACTTGTGGAATGGGTTTAAATAATCTGCATGCTAGCCCGATTCAAACGATAATCGATAAAGGCACACCAAATCCGTTAATGGCTAGGGGTTAGCTAATAACCCTAAAGTCGACGCCTAACATGCATTGCTGGGTAGTCTCTTGCCCATAAAAGAGTATGAAAGCCTATGTATTCGACATCATAGCATCAAGTCTAAGAGAGTTCTATTTTTTTAGCACAACATTACATGCGGAACGGATTTTGATAATCCGTATGCTAGCCCGATTCAAATGGTAATCGGTAAAGACTTATCAAATCTGTTGATGGCTGAGGGTTTGCCAAAAATCCGATAAGTGTTATGGTTAATTATTTTGAACGAAATAAAAGAATAGTTCATCCGATCCTGCTACATCTGAACCTCGAGCCTAGAAAAGACTCGAGCATCGCACCTCTAGGTGGGATTCTACTCGATCAACAAGTGCAGCTTCATGGCTAAGACGGGTTATCGGAGGAGTAATCGCCGTTGACGCACCAACTGCTTCAGGTGGTCTCACAGCATGGTCAGGAGGAATATCATAATGAGGAACTGAAAAACGAGCCTCCACGGGAGCCCCTGCTAGCAATAAAAAAAAGAGTTCATCAAATTGAAGCCCTGCAATTAACAAGAGGGAGAAACCATACCCTTAGAGGAGAGGAACAAACCTCAACATCCGCAAGTATTATAAGCCCAAGTGATATATCACCAGAAAGACAGTCATCCCGAGGCATGCCATGTATCAAATTGTCCATGGGAGTGTCCACAAGTAGGACTAAAGTGACATCAGACCAGCCCCGAACCAGCCTACCGATTGATTCTTTCTCTCTCCCACACACTTGGAGAATACCTCGGACAATTACTCAGCGGGGACATCACCCATTTAGGGTCAATTTTTCATCTGGCTCAATATATTTAGGCCTCAGAAATACTCCAACAAGGTACAGAAGTATAAACTATTTCCTATTTCAGCTGAGAAGTTCCTAGAAAATATTTTTATTTTAAGGATAACTCACCCTATTCCAACAAGGTAAATGAGTATAAACTATTTTTTATTTTGTCGAGAAGTTCCTGGAGATTATTTTCTTGAGATATACTTAAGGATAACTCGATGACACCCCGATGGATTGCCAGGAGTATACAAGCACAGATTGGTTCTCCCAGCCCCGAAAGTTCAAGAAAAGCGTAAATTGTGACAACGCCAGTCAACGTGTCACCACCGAAGGATTCGCTGATCAACGATTGGATCTCAACAAAATTATGACGCCGGTCAACGCATCGTAGTGAAGAATTCGCCGATCAGTGGCTAGATTCCACACATATTTTGACGCTGATCAGTGCGTCGCGACAAAGAATTCCCTAATCAACAGAGGAGTCTCGAAAAAAGTTTGATGGTCAGTTGAATGACAACTCACCGATACGAGTCAAAACCAAATCAACTCAATCAGCTTCAGTTCAA
>JBAKGM010019511.1:0-10448 GCA_037177215.1 Asparagus racemosus | reverse complement strand
TTTCCTTAAATGATAGAATTACACATTGATATAACATATGTGCCCACAAATAGATTTAATTAGATTTAAATCTAACATTCTCTTCTTTCCACGTTGAATCCCCACCATTTGACCTTCTCTTGGACATTATATTCCTTTTGCTTTGGCTCATCAGCAACCATTCTTCTTCCCTTGTATTTGCGTTTTCTCCTATTTCCCCCTTCTGATTAGTTGCAAAAATGATGTGGATCCTCTTTTCGTTTTTTATTTTTTGGTGCCAATTTGTAGTTAAATATCAAAAATCTGGAAATAGAAATATATGAATTTACGAAGATTGAATAGTAGAAATCCTGCTTTGGGATGGAAATAGAAAAATTAATGAATTTTATGAATTTACAAATTTGGCAAAGGGCCCCTCTTACTTTCCTGAAGAACTGACCTTAATGCTGGTGCTTTGCGTTTTTTGATTATTTATGTCATAGCATTATAAAAGCTGAAATGGAAGAATCCTTAACTACTACTGTGATTATAGTGATATTTCGGAGGAAGAAGAAGAAAAGTATGGAAAGAAAGGTTAAATTGGACCTTAAACAGCAACTCACCCATACTATACTATTTGTACACACTATTTCGAGTCAAAAGATCAACAAAATGATTTCTTTTACAAAGAAATTATGATCAGTTGTCTACAACTGCTAAAGAGCTTGTTTGGTTAGTCAAGTTCCCTACACTATGGAAGGTAGATATAATGATTGTTTTAAAATCAGGTAGATACAGAGAAGAGCCCCCAAGTTGTATGACTAGTGATTAAGTTTCAAAAAACGCAGTAAGTTGTTTGAGATTGATACCACTTTCTGTGCTCTCTTTAAAGGGAATGTTCTGTTGAAGTAAATATAAGTCAATTTTTGTTTTCCCCATTTTACTCCTATACTGCACCAACTTCTTCTTTTCTAGCTCATCTCTTACAAAGGTTAGACTTTCTAAATATCCAGTCTCTTCTAATGTACACTCATCTGTCCTCTTCTCCCTCTTTTCCTTCGTGATCTTCATATCACTTCCCATCGCTCTACTTTCTTAATGTTCCTCCCAGTCTTCTTTTTCAATCCTTTTCCGGGATGCTTTCCCAATTATATAACTCCTCCTTCCAGCAAATGCCACAATGTAGCAACTAGCAAAATCAGGGGACCTATAAAACTGATTTCTCCCGAGAAAATGTCGCATGATCGTTGAAGTCTTTTTTGAAGAACTTGCTTTTGTAGTTTGAATCCAAAATTTAAGTTCTACTAAGGGTGAAAACAAGGGCTTTATCTTTTATGCATGTCGTAGGACAAGGCTCTCATGATAGTATGGTCATTAGTTTGATTGGTTGATAGTTTATACAATGAGTTACTCACGATTAAAAGCGTATTGTAGTTTAGACAAAATTTGATGTGCTTCATTTGAGAATAGATCTACTTATTTGAGATGATTCGGACAATGAAGGTTCTAATGTAGAAAGGATAAAGGAGAATGGAAATGACGTATTAACATTGTGTTTGGTTGTAATATTTGTTGTTTATTTAATTGTCCCTTTGGGCTTTTTTGTAAATTTAGAACACTTGAAGTAATGAAGCTTGACACCGCAATTTAATGAGCTAGTCATGCAATGTTAATAAACAATTATAGCGTCTACCTCAATTGATACCTATTTATACTGAATATTTATACAACTAACAAACACTACACAGAACAAAGAAATACTTGACAAGAACTTAATAAACAATAGGAAAACATAAACAAACTAGCATAGCCATAAAAAAAAAGCTCAATGTACATTTAAGTTTATGTTGACTTTGATATTGATGTTTTACATCCATTCAGTGTTAAGTATGAATATGGTCTAGCAAAAATAGAAAGATGATATGTAGTCCCTCATTTGGAAATGTGGTCGCAAACAGATGGACCTTGTCCATCTCTTTTCTTTGGTATTTGCATTCCTAACAAATTGTACTAGAGCCCATTATTCTGTGAATATTTCGATACTTGTTTTCCTTCAGGATTCATCGTCATGAGTGAGAGCTTGAGGCCGTGCATACATACTGTTATGGTGAATTGGTGTGACTTTGTTCAACAAGGATTAAGATTCTACTTGTTACATTGATTCCGCTAGTGGTTGTGTACAAAATGTTAGTTAGGATTCTATTTCTAGTAGTCTTTATATTGACAATTAGGTTTCGAGTTAGTTCATTTAATTTAAGCCACGTTGGAGATATGTTACATTGTATCTTGCATCTATTTAGTTTCCTAATCTTAGTGGATTCTGTTCTGTCCTGAAAGGAAGACTCCGAGTATATGAAACATTCTGAGTCAATGTGAATCCAAACAAATTAACCTAGTCTATTGCCGTTCATGTGTTTTTGCATTCCTAATGAGTAGCATGAGAGTCAAGATTTCAATGAGTCCTAGTATGTTTGTGTTGCTTTCAGACTTTGTTGGCATGGATTAGAGCTCAAGGTTGAGCATACATGTTGACAAATTTGGTGGATTAGAGTGACTTGTGAACATGGAATGAGGTTTCATGGGTAATAGGTGCACATGTTGTCGTCTTGCTGTGATCGCGACAGTATCTTCACTAGCAATTAGTTGAGTAATTAGGGTTGATTGCATGGGAGCCTTGGTGAATATTTATGAGAAGTCTCTTGTGCCCATTTAGTCTATGTGTGTGCATTTGACTTAATAAAAGTATTAGATGAGATTTATTCTTATCATATAAATAGGTATGTGTCTGTCTACGTGCATGATTGCGCGCGTCGATGTGTACGTGCTCCTGCACACGTGCGTGCGTGCGTGTGTAGGGTAAACAATTGTTTGTCCCATGACTCAAACATGGTTTAATCCTTTTGGGTCAATGTAGTTCCATATAGATATTCATAAACGTTTAAACTCCTGAGAGTGGTAAATTGATAATTTATACAAGAAATCCGCACAAATTGTTATATAATCCATTTTGTCTCTCGATATATCAAAGGGGCATATTGGCAATGTTTAACAAACATTTAGACTGAAGTGCCAATGGATTCAAATTGTTTTATTGTCACCCAGGGCTCATGAGCCCGTTGGCACGTTGTAAGCCATGAGACCTATAGAATGCAACATGTTGTTTGACTCAAACCGCTACCACTAGTCTATTACACTTGATTGTTACACTTGGTTCCCATGACCCACTTTATAAATTCCAAGTGTAGGATAAGTAAATTGGGTAATGCAATCATTCTACTTCAAATATGTGATGTACTCATCGCTATATAATAATGGTCCATCAGAGAATCACAGCCAGACGATGTGAATTCCAGAAGTAGCTCCTGTGGATTATAGAGCAGCTCCCACCATGCTTACGTTATGTAGCACTTAATCCCATGTAATATTTAGTTCCGTTCTCTACTTGTTAACTACACAGACCATGAGTCATGTCTTGGGCTCACGAGCACAATTTAAGCCCTAAGACCCTCTCGTCGACACACACCCATCACAACCCGACACCAATTATTGGCCAAATGGCATTCTATAAGAAAGCGTAGCTTGCGGAAGCGTCACCAAAATGCCCAATTAGATCTCCTCCTTCGTAGACCAATCAATTACCCGGTGATGTAGAAACCCCCAAATACTACTTGTTCGAACAAAAAGGAAGTAATAATCCACAAAATAGAAAATAACTAAGCAAAGACACGAGATTTAAGTGGTTTGGAAATCACCTATGTCCAGAACTAGAGATTTGAGTCTTCTTTATTTCAGAGATTACAAGTGTTCTCAAAAGAACCCACGAGAAACCCTCTCTATGTCACCAAAAAGATGTCACAAATCCTAGTTTTCTTAGTTTCTTTCTATCTCTCCCTAACAATATGCAACTTTCCTTAGCTTTCTTCAAACCCTAGACCTCAAGAACAACTTTATTAATAGAGTAGAATCCCGAATACAAAAAAATTTCCAAAGAAAATTAATCCAAAATGAACCTAAATTCAACTTCACCCAATTTAGCTCGTGACAGGCCGCGGTGGTAGTCCATAGTCAACACTCTGTCCAATGACAAGCCATGGTGACTATTAACTCTCGATGTCTTGTCTACGATTCTTTCGCCTTTCGGTTGCTATTTTCCACCTTCTTTTGTCGTCTACCTTATGGGGTTAAATACAAGGCTTTCCCAAGACCGTTGACATTGTTTGACTGAAACCAGTACCAAATATGATTAGTGTTGTTACACTTGATTCTCATGACCCATGTTATAAACTTTTCCAGACTTTTGTAAATTTTCGATGTGTGACAAATAAATGAGCATCACATTGTCCAAATGCTTGTGTTGTTTTGGAGAAGATCTCTTTTTTTTCCATTCTCTAGCTTAACCCTTCCATCCCATTTTTGTTGGTTTTGTTTTCTTCTTTCTTGTGACAATATCTACTGCTATCCATAACTTCTCTTGACCGCATAATCCCCTCCCTCCAAACCCCTTGTGATGTTTTGTTCTTGAATGAGTTCTGAGGACTTGTGCCTCAACTCTTCTCTAGAAAAGAAACTCTTTGAATTATAACAGAATGCTTGTGATCATTACGAAGAAACACCATAAAGCACATTGCAAGACAAGCCATGATAAACATTCATTTCAGTAAATTAGATGTACACTGTTATGCTCCTTAGTTTAACTGACAAATTCACCTTTTGTTAATTGTGGGAGCTAAGATGATGTTTGCATTTTTATTTAATATATGACATTATATAACAAACAACAACAGTAGCTATTACTACCACTAGTTAGCATGTAAGCTAAAGTTTACTGCTGATAACAGGATTCCATGTTCTTCATTCAGCTATAGTAAGGCCTACTTTTCTATTAACTTGGTTAATGGTCATTAGATATTTGATGAATTCAGCAAAGAGAACATTTTTCTTTTATGCTTTCTTAGTTCATGTTTATTTCTATCTTTGAATTATGGTCATTTGTTCATCATTTATGCTCTATTTCCAGTGCTTTCTAACCTTTTCTTTTTAGTATCCTAACTTGGTCATTTTACGTTATCTTAGACCCTAGACATGTTGGAGAAGAAAGAACGCCTTCTTCAGAAGAAAATTTCTTCAGAAGTTGAAAAGGCTAAGGCTTACACAAAAGTAAAAAATAAAAAAGGTGTGTTTATGTCACTATTTTCTATATATTAGATACTTTAGTTACTTGTCCTTACATGTGAGTTTGAAGTATATGTTGTTAACTTGCTGGCTTTCTATTTTTTTTTTAAATTCTCAATTGTTAGACTGGACATTCCTCATTTAGATTACATGGTCATTTTTAAAGTTATTTGAAAGTTGTTTACAAAATTGTCACATTATTGCCGATTTAATTTGTATAGATTGAGGATTATTGTTTCTCTTTCTATGTAAAGTGATAGGTATTTACTATCTACTTTACAAAATATGAGTTATATTCAGAGTGTGTTTGAGTTATTTTCCACTAGTAAATTATCCAAAGCTCCATGGTTTCTGCTAATTAAGTTATACTACATGGTTTGGGAAACATAGGAGGTCTACATGGATCTAATCTTAGTTAATATCTTTATCTAAACTTCTATATTGCACACTTTAATGCACAAATACTTACCAGGTAATGTCTTAGAAGAACTTGGTTTTGTTCACTTGAGCTTTACGTTATCCTCAGTGTATGATGTGGAGCAAAATCTTACATGGTAATTTATTGGCAGAACTTTATTTAATTCTGTTGAACTATGTTTTATCCTTACTGCAAAACATATGATTTGGAGCCATTCATGTTCACGTCTGAGTGGGTAGTTCATAAAACTTTCAAATATTATGTTTGACTTACTGCTCACCTTTTAATATTTTTCTTATGATTCCACCTTCTTATAGGAGGGGAAAAAGGAAAAGGATAAAAAAGTTAAAAAAAATAAAAAAGAGTTGTAACTCCTTTCCATCATTGAACAAGTGGAGAAAAGAGAGCGAAGGGTTGAATTTGAGAACCAGAATTCTAGTGTGGGTGGTTTAGATAGAACTACAAAATAGCAATGCCCATGTAGGGTTGATTTCGAGATTCAAGTGGATTTGGATTAGGTTTAACCTAAGTCTGTTCTAATACATTTGGCTCTAAAAAGAAATAATAATAAAATAAAAACCTGTTAGACATGGTCTTGATTGAACCCAGTGTGTTAAATCTAATTTAAGTTTACTAATTTGTCAGGTTCCAACTGAACCCAACTAAACCAACCATTGTTTTTGTGGAGTTAAGTGAGGCTCAAACCAATCTGATCTGATTAAATCTTATAAAGCAACACTTCTTCTCTCTCTGCCAGATTTCTAACGTGTCTTTACTTATTCCTATTGGTTCTTTTTTTTCCTCAATAAACAAGCCCTTTTTTTGATGAGTAGCTACTTAATGGAACACCTTCTTTAGATACGTGGCAGATGCGCGGGAATGTACATGCATATGCTCAGGCATGTGTCCGCATGAGTGTGTGATTGGTCTATGGATGATAAAATTGTCATCTAGAACTTTACTTGATTAGTGCAATAATGAAGTCTTGACATCCTTCACATAAAAGCATCATTTTTTTAAAGTAATCAGTAAATGATAAGATCAATATTGATGCTGGAAAAGTGACATCCTCTTGATACAATAACAGCTTGATGCTGTGTTCGAGCACCCATATGGTGCATTTCGTATCCACAAGGACAGAAGGAAAATGTTGTGTATATGTAACACTTGTCTTATAGTGCCCGAAGAAATACACAAAACAACAACAAAGCTTTATAAAATTTTGAGATCTGCTACATGAATCATATTTCTTCATTTAACTTCGTTAAAAGTCTTTTACTTAACTATGGTTTTAGAGTGCACATATAAATTTGTCACTTTCAATTGCTCATTACCTACAGCTAATTCCTGTTGAACAAAAATGGTGTGCTGAGCAAATATAGAGAAAGAGGGATTATCGTCAAATAAGCCGCAAATCATAAATTAGATTAGTAATGTGAACATCAGTTCGATAAGAACATAACCCATGTTTGTGAATACTGATTATTTGTTGACAAATATGTTGACGTTTCTACTTTATATGTTAGTAAAAGAAACAAAGATGGTTACATCGTTACAGACGGTGTAGTTTGTTTTATTATTATTATTATTATTATTATTATTATTATTATTATTATTATTATTTGTTTACATATTTATTTATTTATATTTTTGAAATTTTGTGAATTCTCAATAAGATGGTAAGGAGAAACTTAGCATTATTAGTTGGTGCTAATTGTTAGCTTACATACCATGTTGAGTGATATTGGTGCAGAATGCTTCTTGAGGAATAAAGTTCAGAAAGGAGGTGAAAACTGGAGATAGGAAGATACAGAAACAAGAGAGATAAATCCTGAATCAACAATCAGATCTCAGAAATCAATTCAATAACTCAATTCATATATATAAAAAAAAATCTAAAAACAAAGTATAAGTGATGTCATAGTTAAACTCAAAACATAAAGTCAGAATTTAACTATAATGCTACTTCTAATGAATCGAACTCTAAATAAAGATGAAGATAAATATAATGATTAAATGCTAGAGAAAGTCAAAATTCCTTAAATTAGGCTAATAATAACTTAGTGAGATAAATTCATATTTAGTCAAACATGGACTCGAAGTTGGTTTTGAAGGGTTCCAGCAATTTGCGATTGAATTTGCATCAATTCTCCAACTAGAAAGAGCCGTTCTTGTTGGCTTGGCACGAAGGAAGAACAATCCAACAAATTTGATGGAGCATAACTTGTTTAGGCAGTGGTGCGAAGGAATCATAGTCAGACTCATCCTTCAACCAATACAAATTGTGAAATAAAGTTGAGATTTGAGCTCAATGTATTATCTATTTTTAATAGTTGGAAAATCAATCCAGTTTTGTCCAACCTTGTTTCTTCAAGTGGTGGAAGAAATTGAAAGAAACTCCGAGAAAATCTAGTTCATTCTCAAACTTTGAGCTCATCTTGACTTCTTCGAGTCGAGATATGATCCATATAGCTTTATCATTGTTGACCTTTTGTAAACTCTTCAAAATCTTCAGATGGAATAACCATGATAAAAAAGATTAAGTTAATTGTGGATATGGGAGGAAGTATAGTTGGAATCTTCCTGTCACTATAGCAAACTAATATTTCCTTCTTCAATATGAAAATTGGGGAATGAAACAAGGATAACATCGTGGCAAAGTCAATTAAAATAGATTTGGTCAGATTAGACAAAGTCAATCACTGGGCTTTCGATCGTTAGAAAATCTTCTGCTGTGATTGGAACTGCATCAAATCTGTGAGGACGAAGAATGTAGACTTCAGTACTTGAGTTTGAAACTACTTTTCTGGGAGTTTCATTATATCTCAGATTCTTGGTTGATGTAAATATATTGCTTCCTTTTCAGAACAAAAATATTATGCAACACTAGTATGTCTAGGTTCTCCATGGTTCTTAAACTGTAACTTCCCTATACGTTTCCTATCGAACTTTAACATTCCACTCTGGATATTCTTCTTGTTTTATTTGTAAACCTGAGTACTTCCTGTTTTTATTCTTGTAATCGTTTATTGGGACATAAATCAAGCTTTATTTCGATTATGCTTCTTTAATATCTATGACAAAATCCTACAAAGAATTGTGAATCGTTTGATGCATAAGGAGAAGGCAATAAATTTGACATTATTTTGACAATATCTGGTGAATCTAACATATTAGATTATCCTCCATAACTGGCTCCTCTTTATTAAAAAATGGGTTGAATATAAATGCATTATTAATGAACTGTTATGTACTGAATTTATCGCAAAACCTCCTTCCTTATCATCCATATCTGAAAATGTTTCCTTCTATTACAAAAGCTGGAAGCATTTTCTGAATAAAATGTTTAGAAGATGAAATATCAAATTATTCTCTTTGTTGCAAGGTCTTAACTAGAGTAACCAAATCCTATATTTTCAATTGTTAATTGTTTATTTGTCCTTTACAATTTATTTTGCAAAATCAGATTTTGCCTTCTTGCAGCTACAATACACTGTTTGAAGAAGAAAAGCTTATATGAAACACAAATAGAACGACTAGGCAATTTCCAATTGCGGGTCCATGATCAAGTAAGAACTACAGTATCAAAGATGCCTCTTTTGCTTTTTTATATTAGTATAGCATTTTATGTTTTACTTTTACTGCACATATATCTCACCATAAGTTTCTAATATGTATTGAGTGTAGATGATCACTATTGAAGGTGCGAACGCAACTACAGACACTATAGATGCTTTGAAATCAGGATCAGCTGCTGTTAAGTCCATTCAACAGTCTTTGTAAGCTTTTTTTTTCTTGATTTCCATTTATGGGTTTACTCTGGAGAAATAAATAGATTAAAGAATATGACCATCTTGCTCAGCTTCCCTGTGCTTTCTATAAGTACTTGAGCTAGTGTAAGGAAATAAATAATTTCAGAAGAGCTTATCTTTTAGTATGTCCCTAATTATAATTATTTGAAAATTGAAGATGAGTAAACAATTTACATATATTTACCTATACTTTCCTTAGATTTATCATATGTGAGTGGGCATCATTTTTGCCGGAGAATCTTAAGGTAGCATGAAAATCAGATGTAAATGTTTTTCTTTTTTAACAATTAACAATTTAATGATGAAACGATGGTTGTTGTTGTTTTAGTTTGCTATAACTAAGGAGTTTTTCATCGTGTGATGAGTCGAGAAAATCATACATGCTATAAAATTGCTTTTCTTTGGGTTTCTCATGAACTCCATCCTCGTAATTTAGGAGACTTACCAGTATCTTTATTGTAAGATGGTCTGGACTTTGGTTCTTTTCTCTACATACTATCCTCTAATTTTTCTTCAGTTTATAAAGAAAGAGGACCCTACGCCTCGTTTGGTACCTGGGAACGGATTGGAATGTGATGCCAATTCACACTTCACATTTCTGTACGCCACACATGAGTATGTTTGAAGTGATAATGCTAATTCCCTACATTTGCAAAGAGTTGATAAGGAATGGGCATTTCCATTTAAGCAAGAATAGAAAAAGGTCTCATCGTGCTTTGCAGCGGCGACATAGCCTACTGTTGCCAACCACCGCAGCCAACTGTGAGTATGGATTCCATTCTCACACTTATTGATGCGAAACAATGTGTGTGCAGGTATGAAGATCCGCAACAGCAATGCTTCGCCAAATCTGCGATCGATCTAGGTAGGAAGCTCAGGAAAGAACGTGATGCTGAGGATGGTTTTTAATCAAAAATTGAATGTACTCAGTTTATGACCTTGTAAATTACTCAGAAAAGAATTGTAATGATTGATTCTTGTAATAAAAGTTCGACTTGTAATATTTAGATTAGCAGTTGTACGTAGTCAAGCAGAACACTCGCTCACTAATCAAACAAACCACAGCACAATCGCAAAGATAATAAAAT
>JBAKGM010019510.1:0-10449 GCA_037177215.1 Asparagus racemosus | reverse complement strand
GGCACCTGTTGGTGCCTCGGCCGTGGCCGATGGGCCACGACCTGACCAAACGGGTCTTTTTTTGCCATATTTGCTAACTTTTTCAACTTTTTTGACTACGTATTTGACTTTACTTCATCTTTTTGTAGCTTTCAATGTCGTTGGGAAGATCACGTGCTCTGAGGAGCCAGCCGTCTACCCCTTCCATCGAGGACATGCCCCCATCGTTTGCCGGTGAGCCTTTCACATCCTTTTACACGCTCCCGGTTTGCATTTGCATATTGCATCCCCGCTTCATTCTCCTTGGTGAGGCAATTGGGAAGAGCCTTGATTCCTCCTTAGTGAAGATCGACGCTTACACAGTCTTGACTCCTCCTTGGTGAGGGTCGACGCTTATATTTTAGCCATTGACGAGAGCGATTCTGTGATGTGCCACGGTTGGTAGGATAGGATACCCCGTTACTTTATGTGACGGGGTTTATTGTCCTACGATCCTGTAGTCCATCCGACATCGTTTCTCATGTTACAAGGTTGTGACTCTATCTCACGAGTTTGCGAGATGAGTTCAACACCTCATATTTTTAATCTGAGTTTGACCCGCCCTGATTCTTTTTGTCTTAGTCGAGTATCCTTCTGGAGCGTTTCCTTCCCATGCGGTTGATGGACGACGCGGTGATCACTATTCCAACTGTGATGGCCCTGCCAACTTTATTTCACCCTAGTTCACACCGGATACGCCTGCAGAGGTGACCCAAGTAGTACTTGAGGGGAGTTCTCGTGTATTGAGATTGCTGATGACTGACGCACCACTTGTGTGGGACACCAGTTCTACTCAGCCTCTGAGAAAGACGGACTACTTGTTTGGCGACTCCATCGTGGACCTAGATGCAGCTTTCATTGAGAGTGATCAGTGGCTGCACAAGGATAACGGGGAGTTCCTATATCTTCCTTGGATACCCCGCCATCGCTATTTGACTGAGCTGAGGCACCAGGCTGTGGCGCGGAAGATGTCGTGGTGCCTGTCGGAGGAGTGTGATAGCATTCATTGCGGGTTTATTACCCACCAGTCGGTTCCAGGCTCACTCAGGAGCTGAGTTATCGGATTACGTCCTGGCATGTTGGGGTTAGACTCACCGCCTCGTGATGAGTATTTCATCACTGCTCGGACTTTGAAGAATTGTCTTGCACAACTTGGGCGGGAGATGCCGGCATCCGGTCATAGGATTTTCGGCTAGGTTCATTCTGCAAACAAGCTCTAGTGGACTCATTTAACCAGTTATGCTCTCGGCCGATGGGGCGAGGAACTTCATGCCTGTGGCTTATACGCCGCAATTCGTGCCACTATGTACGGGCTTCCGATCAGTGCCAACCACCTTTTCACTTTATCAGAGCTCTACGATCTTGATTCGATCACATTCTTAACCAGGCATGGCGAGCTTGGATTAGCCTTGCATGAGATGCATCCGGTTTCGGGTTTACCCATGGGGGAAGATGCTATTTTAGGAATACTTTCCTTCGAGTCGAGAATTGGGTCAGCTGAGGGATCGCATGCCTGGCCGCTACGATACTCTGTGGGACCTCGCAGCTATTATCATATTGCCTTGGCACAGATTGAGCCGTTAGCAAAGAGGAAGTCACATATAAGCCTCAAGCAGTTCGCCAGCTAATTATTCAGTAACTTGGAGGGCCTCTCTGGCGATGAGATTTGTGAGTTGGCCCCTCTCACTCCTTCGGAAGTTACTGAGTTGATCAAAAGATCTGGCCCCAAATCCTATACCCTGGGTAGTACTCAGTATGGTTTTTCTGCGGGGACCAAATTTTCAACCTTCTTATGGCATGCGGTAAAGCTGATCCAACCGGTGACTCTCTTAGCTAGCTTTCTCGCCATCGGCTGAAGAAGTGCGTAGTGTCGTGTCAGCCCAGCGATGCTTTGCCGTTAGAGGTACTCTATCCTGCGATTCAGCTTGCCCACAAGAAGGAGCTGTCTCTTCTTCCAGTGATGGTGGCTAACATTCACTGGGGGCTTCGTCAAATAGCCAATGCCTTTGCTCAGGGAAAAGGCGAACCATCTGATGAGATTCCTCACGTCAAGGTGGAGCTCCCATACATCTATTTGATAGCCTAGTTTATTCTTCACCGCCCTAATATGATGTCAGCACCGAGGCTTGCAGATCCATCAATCCCCTTTCTTCAATTACTAGAGGACTGCAAGTGGCAGGAGCGTGGATTCTCAGAAGTACGGAGGCAACTGTAAATTCACAAGGGCTAGTCTTCTCCAGATGCTTTCCCCGATTCTCCGATCTGTACGGGGAGTCCTTGATCAACGAAGAAAGACCGAGGGCACATCAAACTTTACTGGATGTCAGCTGCTTTAATTGGCTGATGAACATTAGGCCGTGCTATCTCACTTTTTGCGTGAGAGATGAGTGCTACATCGAGTAATATTTCCCTTCTCGTTTCACATGCCAGTTTGGTTATGACCAACTTTATATTGGGAATCCGAACCAGCAGCTCCGGACTCACTGCGGGTTGGTAGACAGCGTCCGAGTGTGGTTGTGGAGCATGACGGGGTGCACCGGCGCTAGAGTTAGCCTTCTGAGTGCTGATCGCCAGCTGAAGTCGACCTATCTATACTGCAGTTGGCTCTTGGTAGCCAATGAGCATGTTCCTGTGAAGTCCCTCAACGAGTTGAGGGCTGAAGAGGTCTCCTGAGCTGACACTCAAACGGTCTAGAGGGCTGCTCGAGCATAAAGGAAGCACCGCCAGACTCATCAGCCAGACGGGACTTAGGAGGGGATCCACAGTTCTACCGCTGGGACTTTAGGAGAGGACCAGGCTGAAGTCGTAATTCATGAGAAGAACTTTGGTACTCTCTCCTTCTCCTTTTCATCTTATTGTTTCCTTTTTATAGTTACCCGGTCTGACATTGGCTTAATCTTCCAGGAGTGTCAGAAAAGGAGGCAGTTCGCCCTCGTCATGGGGGAAAGCGTCGAGCTGGGGGTCAACCTAAGTGAAAGAAGGTAGCCCACAAGTCCCGTTTTGCTCCTCGGGCCTTCGACGTGGACTTGACTGGCGAGGACTCTGTCAGCGATAGAGGTAATGCTCGACTAACCCGCATTCCTTTCGATTACGTAATTCTTTGCTTCCGAAGCTCACAGTTTTCATTTTTGTGTAGGAGAATATGGGGGTGGCGACACCAGTTTTGATTTTTCCCTTCCTGACTTTGCCGAGCCCAGTTTCACTCAGCAAGTGCATGGAGCTATGGCAGGGGAGCATGGGAATACGAACAAAGAACCTCAATCGGGGATTCCAGTTACTTCTAATATTGGTAATCCCCCATTTAGACGGCGAATAGGAGAATTGAATGACTCAGAATTTGTGCCTCCCCTAATGGCGGTTATGCTTCTTGCTCTTTTAGAAAAATTACAGGAAGCTAGTTTGAAAGCGGGGCTTAGGGAGGCGAGCTTTGTCGTAGAAGGTAAGTCTTTTTAGCCCAGTGTGGATTCCTAATTTCGCTTCTTCCACTCACGTCCTCTTATGTCAGATTTCTCGATAGAGGACTTTGATGACAATGGTTTGCCCATGTATATATCCCTAGATGACTTGATGTGTGGCTCACCCTGAGATAATTCTCTTCCTGGTGACATTGAGCTTGAGCCGGCAATTCCCGAGAATATCGAGGCTGGTTCCTCTAAAGGTATGGATCTCCTTTTTTGATAATCATAGGACTAGCCAACTTTGACTCGTACAACTATAATTCTATTAAATTGAAACGCCCCTTGTCAGTGATAGGAACTCTTCATTCTGTTGCTTCTCTAGAGTCAGCTACCGCAGCTGATGTTACATCGGACATACAAGTCGAGGGACTGACTGTGACAGTCGATGCGCCACCGACTGATGCTCCTTCGATGGCCCCGTTAGGGCAAGGAGCTATCCTAACAGGTACGAACTGCTCAGCCGACAGTACTCACACTGATTTCTGATTTAGGAGTGTTTAACCCTCCTCCTTCTGCTTGCAGGGCCCATAGCAATGCTTCATGACTTAGTGAGAGCATTGATGTCGGACGACGATCCATCTCGGCTTATCATCCGTATAGAGGTTCGTTCGTTCTTCTCTTACCTGGCCACAGTGATAGACACGCTTCTCAATAGCAGGCTTTCTCTCTGTCAGTTCCAGCCATTCCTTGACTCTAGGGTAGCCTTGATACGAGATGCGAGTTACCCAGAGCTAGCCCGGGCCATTGCTGATGATCTCGATCACTTGGAGGCTAAGCTCTAGAGTTTACAGGATTTTGAGGCAGCGGGGCTCCCTTCATATATAATCACGGAGACAGAGGTTTGTCTGCCAACTTGGCGTGATGCTCGTGTTTTTACCGGGCTCGATGTCCAGATGCAGCGAGACTAGGCACACCACTTAGAGATTGCTGTTGCTAAGACTTCATCCTCCATGGGTCATCTTCAGACTTGTGTCGCTGCGGGCGAGGCGAAGATAGTAGAGCTTGAGCAGGAGCTCCAGGCGGCAAAGGAGAGCCTGAGTGTCTTAAAGCTGACGAAAGCCAATAAAGAGGAAACTCTTGCCGTCATGTCCGAGAAGTTTGAGCTCTCGAAGCAGAAGCTAGCTGAGATTGAGGACGAGACTGTGAAAACACTCAATAGCAGTGAGGAGTTTTTCAGGGCTGAGCTACAAGAGGAACTTTAGCAAACTTTCCTTGATAAAGTGTCCAGATTAAGACAACAAATTTGCTGTCACAAATTTAATGTGTAAGGAATTGTAACTTCAGTCTTTATCAATAAAATATGTCTTCCTTTTCTTTTTATGCTTTATTATGATTCTTTTATTTCGTCAAAAATAATTAACCATGATACTTATAGGATTTTTGGCAAACCCTCAACCATTAACTGATTTGATAAACCTTTACCGATTACCGTTTGAATCGGACTAGCGTGCGGATTATCAAAACCCGTTCTGCACATAACGTTGTGCTAAAAGAATGAGACTCTTTTAGGCTTGATGCTACGATATTGAATACGTAGACTTGGCTAATTATTACAAAAATTGACTACCCGTCGGCAACGCGTATAAGGCGTCGGTTTAATCTCTTCTTAGGTTTCGGGATCAAATTCCCCAGACTGGTGTTCTAGTGTCTTTCTTCTATCGGTAAAAAACTAAACTGGCAACGCATGCGAGGCATTGGCTCTATCCCTTCTCAGAGTTTTGGGATAAAATTCTCCAAAATGAATCTTGGTGTCTTCTTCAGTCAGAAAAAGACTAAACCGGCAACGCATGTGAGGCATCGACTTTATCCCTACTTAGGATATGGGATAAAATTCCCCACAAGGGTAAGGTGCGGATTGAGGTGTTTATTAACGACCCGCCGCAATTTTGAATATGCGGGCTTTTGTTCTTTTTCCTTCTTTAAAAAGCAGCTAAGAACTCAACCGGCAACGCGTGTTAGACGTAGGCTTTATTCTTTCTTAGGATTCAGGATAAACTTCCCCAAGACGGAACTTGGTGTCTTCTTCAATTAGAAAAAAGACTAAACCGGCGACGTGTGTGAGGTGCTGGCTTTATTCCTTCTTAGGATTCGGGATAACATTCCCCAAGATGAACCTTGGTATCCCTTTTTTAATCGGAAAAATACTAAAACTAACAACGCATGTGAGGCGTTGACTTTGGGGTTATTGACCAACCCCCAGCCCTTAACGGATTTGGCGTGATTTTACCAACTACCGTTTGAATCAGGCTAACATGAATCAGGCTAACATGCGGATTATTAGAACCCGTTTCGCATGTAACGTTATTGTTGATGCTCAAACTTGCGCTTGAAATCACACAGTCACTAATCTCGGTCAAAACTGGTTTGACGTTGTGGATGATGATGATGACAGGGATCCGCTCTCCCCCCCGAATATCTAGCTCTGAGTTGGGCCGCTCTTCCCCCTGCACAGGTAGAAGCTCGTGAGAGGACGGGGCTTGTTTCCCCCGTTGTACCTCCGACGATCAAGTCAGTAAGTGAGCTTGAGTGGAGAAGAAGATGAACAGTAGGAGTTCTTAACTGCCGAGTGCAGGGGAAAAAAGCGTACCTTTATGTTGAGAATAATTTCTCTCTTTGTAGGAATGAGAGAGGGGCAATTTGGTCACTTTAGCATTGGTTTTACACATGTCAGCTTATGTGTGGAATGAGTCACTGTTGATTTAATGTGAGGCATGGGGAGTGGTAACAGAGCCATGTGGCCAGCGCAGCGCAATTAATTGTGATGTTGACTTGTTGTTGGCGTAGTGCTCAAGACAAACCATTACAGCAGGAAGCACTGCAGCATTCGTCCGGTGCACTGTAGCACTGTTACTGTAGCAAGAGTCGGTCTACTGTAGCGGGACGACTAGCAACGCCTTTCGCGTCGGCCGGTACTGTAGCAATCGGCACTGTAGCAGTCGGCCCGGGGGTACTGTACAAGGAGTTGGCTACTGTAGCAGGCGGCCGAGATACTGTAGTGGGACGACCAGCAACGCCTTCCGCGTTGGCCGGTACTGTAGCAAGGAGTCGGCTACTGTAGCAGTCGGCCGAGGTACTGTAGCAAGGAGTCGGCTACTGTAGCAGTCGGCCGAGATACTGTAGCAAGGAGTCGGCTACTGTAGCAGTTGGCCGAGGTACTGTAGCAAGGAGTTGGCTACTGTAGCAGTCGGCCGAGAAACTGTAGCTGGACGACGAACGACGGCTTTCGCGTCGGTCGGTATTGTAGCAGTGGGCTGAGGTACTGTAGCAAGGAGTCGGCTACTGTAGCAGTCGGCGAGACACTGTACCAACGAGTCGGCTTACTGTAGCAGTCGGCTGAGGTACTGTAGCTGGACGACCAATGACGCCATTCACGTCGGTCGGTACTGTAGCAGTCGGCCGAGGGACTGTAGCAAGGAGTCGGCTTACTGTAGCAGTCGGCCGAGGTACTGTAGCTGGACGACCAATGACGCCTTTCGCGTCGGTCGGTACTGTAGCAGTCGGCCGAGGCACTGTAGCAAGGAGTCGGCTTACTATAGCAGTCGGCCGAGCTACTGTAGCAAGTAGTCTGCTTACTGTAGCAGTTGGCCGATGCACTGTAGCTGGACGACCAGTGACGCCTTTCGCGTCGGGCCGGCACTGTAGCAGTCGGCCGAGGTACTGTAGCAAGTAGGCGGCTTACTGTAGCAGTCGTCGAGGCACTGTAGCTGGACGACCAACGGCGCCTTTCGCGTCGGGTCGGTACTATAGCAGTCGGCAGTGGTACTGTAGCACGGAGTCCGCTTACTGCTGTAGTCGGCCGAGGTACTATAGCAAGTAGTCGGCCGAGGTACTGTAGCAAGGAGTCGGCTTACTGTAGCAGTCGGCCGAGGTACTGTAGCTGGACGACCAATGACGCCTTTTGCGTCGGTCGGTACTGTAGCAGTCGGCTGAGGTACTGTAGCAAGGAGTCGGCTTACTGTAGCAGTTGGCCGAGGTACTGTAGCAAGTAGTTGGCTTACTGTAGCAGTTGGTCGAGGTACTGTAGCTGGACGGACAATGATGGCTTTCGCGTCGGGCCGGTACTGTAGCAGTCGGCACTGTAGCAGTCGGCCGAGGTACTGTAGCACCGGGTGAGAAATACTTAGAGAATGTCGGTTGAGATCATCTTCCAGTCTTAAATTCGCATGTGAGGTGACACCCATTGATTTTCATATAGAGATTAAACAAAAAATCTTTTTGGGGTACCAACAGTTACGCTAAAAGAATGAAACTCTCTTAGACTTTTTGCTACGATATTGAATACGTAGACTTTATCTTTTTCACGGGAAGACTAACCCGGCGACACGTGTGAGGTGTCAGCCTATCCCTGCTTAGGGTTTGGGATTAAATTCCCCAAGAAGAATATTAGATTAAGGAGTTTTTGTTGACAAAATTAAATTGGTGAGAGAGGAAGAATTTTATATTCTATCTCTCACGGTGAATGAACGAAACCAAGAGCAGTAACCCTACCGCAGGGAGTCGAAAGGATTCAGGCGACCTTCAGTCGGATGATCTGATCCAAAAATCCCGGCGCATATCTTCAGTCGGCGCTACCTAGGATGAAAGTTTTGCGCGTACCTTCAGTCGGCGCTATCTGGAAAAGGATGGAACCAAGAGTGGGGTTTCCATTCTAAAACTAGAAAGACTTGGGTGACCTTTAATCAGATAATCTGGTCTGAAAATCCCGACGCATACCTTCAGTCGGCGCTACCTAAGAGAAGGATGGAACTAAGAGTGGGATCTCCACCCCGAGAACCGAAAAGACTCAGGTGACCTTCAGGCGGACAACCTGGCTTAAAAATCATGGCGCATACCTTTAGTCAGCGCTACCTAGGAAAGGGATGGAACTAAGAGTGGAATCTCCACCCCGAGAATCGAAGAGACTCAGGTGACCTTTAGGCAGACAACCTGATTTGAAAATCCTGGCGCATACCTTCAGTCAGCGTTACCTAGAAGAGGGATGGTGGGATCTCCACCCCGAGAACCGAAAAGACTCAGGTGACCTTCAGGCGGACAACCTGGTCTGAAAATCCTGACGCATACCTTCAGTCGACGCTACCTAAGAGTGGGATGGAACTAAGAGTGGGATTTCCACTCCAAGAACTGAAAAGACTAAGGCGACCTTTAGGCGGACAACCTGGTCTGAAAATCCTATTCTGACCTATACCTTCAGTCGGCATGGCCTGGAAAAGGAAAGGATAGAACCCTTCCATTTATCATGAAAGGGATCTTACGCTTGGAGAGAAAGAATTTTATATTATATCTCCAGCGTGATAGAAATTTTGAGTGGGTCTCTTGTTCATAGAAGGAATCAAGAGGGGATTTTGGTAATGGACTAGAAATTTTTTTGTAGACTCGCCGTCAATGAATTTGATCAGTGGGGGAATTTATAATGGAGGATAAATTTAGGGTTATCCTTGAAGAAAGTGGGTGAAACATCCCACGAGAAACTTCTAGTCAAAATGGGTTATCCTGAAGATACTAATGGTAGTTTTTCTTCAGGAACTTCCCATTTATCGGCATTAATTATCCGTCGCCATTTTGGGTAATTAGGCGATATGCACCGTTACAATAGTTCGTCTCTATTACAAACGGGACTTCCCATTTGGGTTCGAATTTACTTTTTTTCTTGGAGTTGAGGATTATCGGCCGTCGAGTAGCAAGGACCAGATCTCGTTCTTTGAAACTCCTTTGTCGTACTTTCTTGCTGAAAGCTCTCAACATTCTAGCTTGGTAGAACTCAATACGTTGTTGAGCTTCCAGGTGCTTTTCATCCAACATCTCGAGCTCCTCGAGACGTTTCTGATGCTGTTCTCCGATCGTCAACTCCGTTGCGAGGGCAATGTGAAGTTATGGAATCTGGATCTCTAGCGGAAGGACTGCTTCACATCCGTAGACCAGGGAGTACAGGGTCACTCCAGTTGGCGTGCGTACGGTGGTGCGCTATGCCCAGAGTGCTTCTCTAAGCTTATCATCCCAGTCTCACTTATTAGTCTTCACAAGCTTCGACAAGATTTTGATAATTGTCTTGTTGAATGCCTCGACTAATCTATTTGCAGCTAGATTATAGGCCGTTGATGAGACGCCTTGAATCTTGAATTTCTCACAAAACCTAATGAAAGAATTGTTGATGAATTGAGGGCCATTGTCATACACGATCTGTCTTGGTACGCCGTGTCGATAAATGACGTGGTGCTTGATGAATTTGATGACGTTGCTCGTTTTCACCTCTTTAAGTGGGATTTCTTCAGCCCACTTGGAGAAGTAGTCAGTGATTGCTAGAATAAACCGATCACCTTTGATCGACGGGGGAAAAAATAGGACCCACAATATCTATTCCCCATGTTTCGAACGGCTAGGATGTAGCCGAGGGATGCAATTGCTCCGGAGGCTGATGCATGTAATTTGTGTGAATTTGATACGCGTGGCATTTTCGAGCATACTCGATTGCGTCATTGACCATTGTTAGCTAGAAATATTCCATTCTCCTGATACAATCATAGAGCTTGGGACCAGGCTAGTGTATGCCATATTCACCTCTGTGTGCTTCCCGAAGGACTTCTTTCCCCTCTTTGTTTGAAAGGCAGTGGAGCAACAAGCCATCATACCTAACATCTGGGTTTTCGTATGATATAAGAACCTTGGAGCTCTCTGTCGGATTGATCCTCTCTCCTTCGCATCCTCTGGTAGAATACCATACAGGACGTAGTCAATAATAGGAAAGCGCCAATCTCGAGGCTCTAATTTAGCCTAGGTGGTGTATACTTCTTTGATAATCACCCCCTTGTCTCCCTATACCTCATCATATATTGGTACGAATAATTGATGAGTCCTGACTGTAACTAGTTGTTCAGCCTCGGGGGGTTGTGCTAGCAATACTGCTAATGCCACCAATGTATCCGTGTAAGTGTTCTGAAGACACGGGATATATTCAATGAAGAACTCTTCAAACAAG
>JBAKGM010019509.1:0-10451 GCA_037177215.1 Asparagus racemosus | reverse complement strand
CGACTACTCTGCACAGAAATTGTCCGTGCATGTTCCGTTCCGTGTTCCGTGCATGTTCCGTTCCGTGTTCCGTGCATGTTCCGTGCATGTTCTTCATGTTGGTACTTGTTTGGGAGCTGAAGAGGAGATAGAAGGGAAAGAGGCATCTTTGTGAAATTGATCCCAAATCTCACGATAAAACTCATCACCAATTCAAAGATCAACATCACAAGCAAGAAGATCCATAGCTGAAGGTTAACAAACTCCAAAAGTAAGTATCATTGAAGAAATTATTAATCTTGTATTTGTTGTTATCTCAAGAACTTGATTTTTTTTCCTTATGTTATCATACATAATTTATATAGTTTGGGTGGGAAGATTGGTGGTTTATTAACTAGATAGTTAAATTCATATAACTTAACATTAAATTTTACTGCATGCGTACTACTTTAGTTCATAGAATTATCTTAGATCATATATTGGTTTTATATATATTTTTTATTTGTTATCTGTTTAGCAAGTTATATAAAATAATTATTAGTCAGCTACTACATTGTAGCTATGAAGAATTTATGATGGCTAGTTTAAAGTTGGATAAAATCATATGGACATGATAATTACCAACAATATCTTCCTCTTATGAACTTTTTTCTGTCAACAAAACTTTTGCCTTTGTTCTTGGAGTGGGTTTTGCATCTGGGCTGGGGGTCATACAAAGAAACAAGAGCTTGTTATGCTATTTTCTGTTTATTTGTTTTTTTAGTTGGTTGTTGGTATGCTTTCATTTATTTGGTTTACATGCTAAATTTTGTGTTAGTTATTCCATTTTTTTATTGCAAGGCCACATTTGCAATAAGTTTGTGTTCAGTTCAGTAGATAATATTATCCACACATTTCATCTTTATATTCTATTCAGGGATAATTTAGTTAACTTTTCCAGAATTCTTATGATGATTATTATTACACTCGTGTATGCTAGGTTCATCTTTTATTTTATTTTTATATAAATGACGATTATTGGCATGTAAATATATTTTTCTTATGTATATTATGGAAATTGAATTCAGTATATATTTCTTTGCCTTATAGGGTGCTTTTGCATATTATTTGATCTCCAATTTACTCTACTGTTATGTTGTATGCAATGGCGGTTAATATTTTGAGCAGAATAGTTGCAACTCTCGGATTCTTTAACCATTTTATGTGGCACTATGGTGGGTGTCAGAGTCTTCGAGTTTCTTCAAGAGAACAGAACTCCTCATTAGAATTCATATATATTGAGAACAATATCATATATTGTTTCCTAGGTTTTTAAGTGCTTCATTACAATGCCCAGTTCCTTCATTTAAATAATGTGTAACCTTTAACAACCATTTAAACGTATGCATACATGTGTATTAAATGAGAACAAGCCACTAGAGGATACCATGTCTACAAGATTCTGAAGTCATTATTACATCTGCTCCGAGTCCTCTACATCATTCAACGATCTTCTCATCATCCGTTGCCACAGCTGCATAAGAAGGCAAAAGTATTGGCAAATCAATTGCAGATAAGTTTACAGATAGGACAATCCATGATTGTACCTAAAAACAAATAAATACTAACACCAAGAATCATAAAAGATCTAACTCAGGTTCTTCACCCCATGTTTCATAGTCATTATTAATTAAAATAAAATCTTACACAACAGTCATATGTATAGCTAACAGTGGACGAGACAATCATTAAGAGTTCGTGTTCAGCTTGGTGTTTAGCTTGCTGCTGATTATTTAACAAACTGAACTGGAGTTGGACCTGCTTGCTCATGTTCAGCTCTAATAAGTGCAATGTGCATAGGTGACCTATGTGCGTGGTGAATAAACATGGATTTAGGATCAGCGACACACATAGATACACTTTTGTTAATAATAATCTTTTCAACAATTTACATAGGTTTCATTAATGTATCAAAACTGATTCTTAAATGGACTTTCGACAAGGGGGACAAATAGCTTGCAAAGGGAACTCTGGAAGAATAGCTTTCAATGTACCGAAACAATCAAAAAAATATCATTAAAAATTCCTAACATAGGCAATGTCATCTTGAATTGAGTGTTTAGTCCTGTTGGATTAGTGTATTCCCACATGATTTCTTGCCATTTTTTCTGATTTCACACTTTATTGTCTGATTCCTAATTTAGTGGTGTTTTTTGTCTTCTTTGTTTGTGGTGTAGCTTGCTTTCCATACAGTGGATACATGATTTTTTTCACTTCATTCTTTATGCCAGCTTGCATTCGCTAACTCTAGGTTTACATTAAATTAGTTGCCCGCGCCATTTCAAATTCTTAATTTGGATTGGACACATTGCTTATGTTTTGTTTCTACAAGTGATTGGACATAATGCTTATGCTTTGTTTCTACAATTGCCTATCATCATGTTTGTTTTGTCAAGCATAGTAGTACTCATTCGTACTCCTGGTTTTGATTTTTTATTTTCCCAGTAGAAATAAAAAATCTATATGTTGTCATTTGGCTTTTGCTTCTTTTTCTTGCTTATTGTGTTGTTTGCTTTTAGTCATGGTGGGTCAATGCAAACTGAAGAACCCTCATGTTTTCCTCATGTTTTCTACACACCTGAAGAGAAGAAGATTAAGAGGCAAGAGCAGGCATGTAAAAGTTACCAAGAGAATGTTAGGAAACAACTACAGTGAAGTGCTTTGCATTTTCCTTCTTCACCTTGTTCTGATCTGTGCTTCACACATGACAGAACACTTGACCAAAATTCTAATATAATTTCAGAATATCGCCCCACAACTAGGGATACAATTGGATCTCCTCCGGTTCAGGTCATTAATGAAAATCGGGAACAGATTGAATGATTGACAAAAAATATTTATGGGGAAAAAGAAATCTTGGAAGGCACCCAGATTTGAACATTATGTGGTCATCACATTGCCAATTTTTCTGTGATGTAGCACATGCCTCACTGCCAAAAATGGTTTGAGGCAATGGGTTAAGTTCCCAGTTAAGATAGGAATATACCCTTATCAGAAATGCAAAAAAAACTTCAGCTGAGGATAATGACGTTGTTGAGCAAATGCAATCAGTCTCCCACGAAAACGGTGTTAGATTATTTTCAAAAGATGACTTATTCATGGATATCAATCAAAGATTAAATGGATCAGATAAACTGTTACAAAAAATGGGACAAACCTTATCAACACACTCAATGAAGCAGGACCTCCAGTCACATCTCCTTCAGCTGATCATAATAATGAATGCTCATCATTATCTGATGATAATTCAGCAATGAATGTATCATTGCAGCACCAAACAAATAAGCCAAAAACCCTGGGTAAGTGATCCTAGGACATATTAAGGGTCTTATTGCATTGCATTTGCATGCAATTCCTTAATGATGAGATTTCATAAGGATATAGCAAACTTTATTTCATCCCTCCTTTGAGCTCTAGCTTATACCTATTTCTTATTGTTCTCTTCATTCCTTTGTTCTATTTTATCACAGCAAAGGCAAACAGACCACCTTTTGCTCTAGATCTACCGTGAGAAGTCTATAGCAAGTGCACTGCAATTGTTTGGAAGGAGGAGAAAGTAAAAGGGAAGAAAACCTTTAGTAGGGCACCGAAGAGACTTTATAGACTATTGAATCTAAGCAAGCTTGATGCACATAGTAAATGATTCCGTGGATAAATACATTCATTTAATTCAATGGTTATGTATGACTTCACATGGAGCAAAATTTGACCATGATGTTATGCATGGTAAAGGACCTTACACATTTCGAATGCTTGGCCAAAACCATCATTCTATTAGATCTTTAATATCTGAACCACCTCAAAAACCGATGTACGCTCAGTTGTATATCTATGATACGGCAAATGAGATTGACAACAGATATCAATCTTTCGAATGCTTGGCCAAAACCATCATTCTATTAGATCTTTAATATCTGAACCACCTCAAAAACCAATGTACGCTCAGTTGTATTCAGTTGTATATCTATGATACGGCAAATGAGATTGACAACAGATATCAATCTTTAAACTGAACTAAACCTCCAAATGAAATGACAGACGGCATTGACGAAAAGATCATAAATGATGTTAAAGATGTGCTTGATTTTGAGAATGGATATGTGCGGGAGTTTAGGAACGCAGGAGATTTTTATGAAACTAACAAAGAAACTGAACTCTCATTGAGGTTAATTGAAAATTGAAATCAGAGGCTCAACAACTATAGTCACCCACAAGTAGATGATATTGCCTCCCTCATGCTTGGTGATGAGTTTGAAGAAATCAACAACTGCAATGTCATTATAAATCATGAGAAGAAAGAGTTTTAGCATATCACTGAACTGCATCCATCTTACATGCCATTGTAATATCCATTAATATTTTCTTGTGGTGAAGATGGGTGGCATACAGGTCTAGAAAACCATATTCCTGATAGAAAATAAAGAAAAAATGACCAAAATGAGCATGAAAGATATTATGCATATCGACTCCAGCAATGCCAAAATGAAGGCACGATTCTTCTACAAGGCGAGAGACTTCTGCAATAGTTCATAGTTGATGCATATGCAAGCGTTGAAGAAGAGCGTCTGCGATAGATTAGAAATAATCAAAGGATGCTTCGTGCTGAACTATACAAGGGCCTATGCGATGCATTAGAGCTTGGTGATATCAATACAACACAAGTTAGGAAAGAAATTGTGTTGCCGTCATTATTTAAGGGTGATCCAAGATACATGATGCAAAACTATCAAGATGCAGTGACAATATGTTCTTGGAGTGGGATGCCAGATTTGTTACTCACTTTTACATGCAATCCAAATTAGATTACAAGAGATGATTACTTAGCATTGATACCTGGCCAAAAAGCTCCGGATCGACCCGATATTGTCGCACGATTTTCCAGATTAAGTTACAACAAACGTTAGAGGAGCTTGCTAAGAAATCAACAATTGCAAAAACCATTGCACGTAAGAACTTTTATCTTCACCTAATTTTTAGGCATTTCCTATCCCTTTGTTTTCCTCTCTGCACTCTTTAAAAACTAATATCATAACTACAAATCTTATAGATCTTTCAGCCGTTGAGTTCCAGAAATAAGGCGTACCATATGCGTATATATTGATAATATTGTATAAAAAAAGAAATTAAGACTGATAAAACTGTTTGCCGCAAAAAAAGCAAATTAATGAAATGATTTTTGTTGAAATCCCTGACAAAGAGATCAACCCTTTATTGCACTAATTGGTTACCTCTCAAATGATACATGAGTCATGTGGAATTCACAACTTGAGATTGCCATGCATGAAAAATAGTCAATATTCAAAAGGTTATCCAAAACCGTATAATGAATACACAAAAATTGATGCGAAGGGATTCCTTACTTACATGAGAATGATGGCTTGCCCGACAATTATTGTTAAGAATATTAATGTTGACAGTTCATGGGTTGTCCCATACAACCCATTTATTCTGTGTAGATTTCAATCCCACATTAATGTTGAAGTCTGCACACATGCAAACATGGTTAAATACTTACTTAAATATGTGCATAACAAGCCTGATTTAGCAACTGGAATTATGAAAAATAACCCTCACAATGACAATGATGAGATTCAATGATATCTAGATGATAGATACATTAGTGCTATAAAGGCTTTATGGAGATTGTTTGAATACAACCTCCATCAATGTTATCCACCTATAGAGGGACTTCGGTATCATTTGCCTGATGAGCAAGAAATATACTTCCATGATAAACAGTGCATTAAGAATGATGCACAATCTGAAAGGTGCCTTAAGACAATGCTTACGGAATGGTTCGTTATGAATCAGAGTTTCAAAGATGCAAAAGATTTGCTTTATACTGAGTTCACACAAAAATTTATTTGGAACAGACATGGACATCTATGGCTTCCAAGAAAGAGGAACTTTACTATTACAAGACTACCTTTCACACATCCCGTTAGTGGTGAATGATACTATTTGTGCATGTTGTTAAATATTGTTACGGGAGCAACAAGTTACAAACTTTTAAGGACTATTAAAAATATTGCTCACCCAACATTTAAGCCTACTTGCCTTGCAATGGGCTTGTTAGAAGATGATAATTAGTAACCTTTGTTTTTAAGTGAGGCTTGTGGCTTTAATCGTGTCGCTAAGCTTAGGTAGCTTTTCTCAACAATTCTCATGTTCTGTGATGTAACTCATTTAGAGAAGCTATGAGAATTACACTGAATTTTAGTAACAGAAGATTATGAATACATTCTAGCAAAGAAAAACCCTAGGGAGGTTTTTACTCTCACTTAAGATCAACTAAAAAATGATGCTCTGGTTGAAATACACCAAACCTTGGTTCATAATGTTCAGTCATTAGCAAACTACCCACATTGCCATTCCCTATAATAGATTCAAATCTAGGCATAAGCAATCAGTTGATCTTTGATGAGCTAGACTATGATTAGTGCTTTTTTGACGGTTAAGGTTGCTATGTTAGGCAAAAAGACTAAATACTGACCAACATAAACCATACACTTCATTCCAAAGTGAGAAAAAAATAGTGTTTGCTATATCTTCTTCCGGTATCCCATCCTTGATCTTGTCAGGTGGTCAAACTCCACATTCCAAATTTAAAATTCCCATCGAAATCACTAAATTTTCAACCTGCACAATAAAGAAGTAATCTCATTTAGCTTAGCTTATCCATTCTACCGACCTGATAATTTGGAATAAAGCTCCAATAACAACAAAATATGCATTTGATACATGAGTCATGGAATTCACAATCCGAGATCGCCATGCATGAAAAATAGTCAATATTCAAAAGGTTATCCAAAACCATATAATGAATACACAAAAATTGATGCGAAGGGATTCCTTGTTTATATGAGAAGGATGTTTTGCCCGACAATTGTTGTTAAGAATATTAACATTGACATTTCATGGGTTGTCCCATACAACCCATTTATTTTATGTAGATTTCAATCCCACATTAATATTGAAGTCTGTGCACATATAAACATGATTAAATACTTATTTAAATATGTGCATAAAGGGCCTGACTAAGCAACTGGAATTATGAAAAATAACCCTCATCATGACAATGATGAGATTCAATGATATCTAGATGTTAGATACATTAGTGCTGCTGAGGTTTCATGGGGGTTATTTGAATACAATCTACCTATAGAAAGACTTCGGTATCATTTGCCTGATGAGCAACAAGTATACTTCCATGATAGAAAGTGCATTATGAATGTTGCACCATCTGATAGGTGCCTTAAGACAATGTTTACCAAATGGTTTGTTGTGAATCAGAGTTTCAAAGAGGCAAAGGAATTGCTTTATACTGAGTTCACACAAAAATTTGTTTGGAACAAACAAGGACGTCTATGGCTTCCAAGAAAGAGGAACTTTACTATTACAAGACTACCTCTCGTATAGCCCGTTAGTGGTGAACGATACAATTTGTGCATGTTGTTAAACATTGTCAGGGGAGCAACAAGCTACGAATTTTTAAGGACTATTGAAAACATCGTTCACCCCAACATTCAAGTTTGCCTGCCTTGCAATGAGCTTGTTAGAAGATGATAATGAGTGAAATTTGTTTTTAAGTGATGCTTCTGGCTTCAATCGTGCCGCTGAGCTGAGGTGGCTTTTCTCAACAATTCTCGTGTTCGGTGATCTAACTCATCCAGAGAAGCTAAGGAAATTACACTGGAAATCATTAACAAAAGATTATGAATACATTCTAGCAAAGAAAAATCCTTGGATGGTTTTCACTCTCACTGAAGATCAACTAAAAAAAGAAGCTCTGGTTAAAATACATCAAACCTTGGCTCATAATGTTCAGTCATTAGCAAACTACCCACAATGCCATTCCTACAATAGATTCAAATCTCGGCATAAGCAATCTATTGATCTTTGATGAGCTAGACTATGATTAGTGCTTTTTTGACAGTTGAGGTTGCTATAATAGGAAAAAAGACTAAATAGTGACCAACATAAAGCATACACTTCAATCTTGAACTCATGTTCAAGAAAACTTGGTAAGCTTTTCTTTATCTAAGGAGGTGGATGGACTGAAAAAACTTACAAACTTGCAAAGTGAGAAAAAATAGTGTTTGCTATATCTTCTTACGATATCCCATCCTTGCTCTTGTCGGGTGGTCGAACTCCACATTCCAAATTTAAACTTCCCATCAAAATCAGTGAATTCCAATTGCATGGTAAAGAAGCAATCTCATTTGGCTTAGCTTATCTATTCTACCGACCTGATAATTTAGAATAAAGCTCCAATGACAACAAAATATGCATTTGATACGTGAGTCATGTGGAATTCACAACCCGAGATCGCCATGCATGAAAAATAGTCAATATTCAAAAGGTTATCCAAAACCGTATAATGAATACACAAAAATTGATGCGAAGAGATTCCTTATTTATATGAGAAGGATGGCTTGCCCAACAATTGTTGTTAAGGATATTAATGTTGACATTTCATGGGTTGTCCCATACAACCCATTTATTCTATGCAGATTTCAATCCCACATTAATGTTGAAGTTTGCCCACATATAAACATGATTAGATACTTATTTAAATATGTGCATAAAGGGTCTGACTGAGCAACAGGAATTATGAAAAATAACCCTCACCATGACAATGATGAGATTCAATGATATCTGGATGATATTATGGAGATTATTTGAATACAATCAACCTATAGTGAGAATTCGGTATCATTTGCCTGATGAGCAAGAAGTATACTTCCATTATAAAAATGCATTAAGAATGTTGCACAATTTGAAAGGTGCCTTAAGACAATGCTTATGCAATGGTTTGTTGCGAATCAGAGTTTCAAAGATGCAAAAGAATTGCTTTATACTGACTTCACACAAAAGTTTGTTTGGAACAGACGGGGACGTCTATGGCTTCCAAGAAAGAGGAACTTCACTATTACAAGACTACCTCTCGTACTGCCCATTAGTGGTGAACGATACTATTTGTGCATGTTGTTAAATATTGTCAGGGGAGCAACAAGCTACGTTTTAAGGACTATTAAAAATGTCGTTCACCCAACATTCAACTTTGCCTGCGTTGCAATGGGCTTGTTAAATATGATAAAGAGTGAAATTTGTTTTTAAGTGATGCTTCTGGCTTCAATCGTGCCGCTGAGCTGAGGTGTCTTTTCTCATCAATTCTCATGTTCTGTGATCTAACTCATCTAGAGAAGCTATGGGAATTACACTGGAAATCATTAACAGAAGATTATGAATACATTCTAGCAAAGAAAAACCCAGGTTAGTTTTCACTCTAACTTAAGATCAACTAAAGAAATGAAGCTCTGGTTAAAATACACCAAACCTTGGTTTATAATGTTCAGTCATTAGCAAACTACCCACAATGCCATTCCCTAAAACAGATTTAAATCTAGGCAATCTAGGCATAAGCAATCAGTTGATCTTTGATGAGCTAGACTATGATTAGTGCGTTTTTGATGATTGAGGTTGCTATGTTAGGAAAAAGACTAAATAGTGACCAACATAGAGCACACACTTCAATCTTGAACTCATGTTCAAGAAAACTTGGTAAGCTTTTCTTTATCTATGGAGGTGGATGGACTGAAAAAACTTACTCGTGGAACACCTTGGTTTACAAAATTGCAAATTGAGAAAAATATAGTGTTTGCCACAGCTTCTTTCGGTATCACATCCTCGCTCTTGTTGGGTGGTCGAACTCCACATTCCAAATTTAAAATTCCCATCAAAATCACTGAATTTTCAACCTGCACAATAAAGAAGCAATCACGTTTGGCTTAGCTTGAACACCTAGATCTCCGCTCTAGAAATATTGTGATTTGTTTCTTTTGAAAAACAATATGCGCTTGAAAATGCAATGTCAGATGCTCTTTTAGTAAAATTGGCAAATGTATGCAAAGTCCAGTTTTCTCACATGGCCAACCTTATGTCACTGTATCAAGAGCAATTTTAAGGTGATCCTTGAAATTCTTACTGGGTAAACAAACTGATATGGCATCAAATTATACACAAAACTTCGTGTAAAGAAGCCCTTCAAGAAGTTATGAAATGAATTTTACCATCTAATCTAGTTGATGAAGAAACAACTTCAAGAGTAAGTATCATTCAATAAAAATTATAGCCATCTTTAGCCAAAGAATAATGTCATATGCACGCTTCATGATTTTTATTATATTCCATGCTAATTCATTGGTCTTTCCAAGACTTCTTCTGTTGAAACATTATGATGTATCCTTATGAATGCTATGGTTATCGTTTTTTTATATATACATAATTGCATTGTCAAACTTAAGTTTCTCATTGAGATTCTTCATTTAAATGGTTAAAATTAAAGTGCTGGAGGTTTGACTATGAAGTATAACCATATTATTATAATAAGGTATCATGGTGTTACAGGTTGAGTTTGCTATCTATCAATC
>JBAKGM010019508.1:0-10452 GCA_037177215.1 Asparagus racemosus | reverse complement strand
AAGGGCCACATACCCCTAGTTGCAAAATCTTAAGACTCAAGATTCACCTACACAGTAAAGCTCGACATTCAAACTGAGATTCACCTACGCAGTGAAGCTTGACATTCAACTGAGGTTCGCCTACGCAGCGAGGCTCGACATTCAACCTGAAGGTCATGACATGGCAAAGCTCGAAGTTCGTAAAGCTCATCGTAACGACCATGAAGACCCCTAGATAGCTATTCAACGGGGATATTACTCATCAAGAGTCAATTTCATCTGGCTCAAATTAGTCGAGCCTTGCCATACTCTAAAAAAGGTATATGAGTCTAAACTGTTTCCTGTTTCATCGAGAAGTTCCCAGAGGATATTTTCATAAAAATATTCTTAGGGATAACTCGATAGTCACCAATAAAGCGTGAAGATTATATCGATGCCGGTCAATGCATCGCCGACGAATACTCCAAAAAAAAGGTGTAAGAGTCTAAACTGTTTCCTATTTCGTCGAGAAGTTCCTGAAGTATATTTCCATAAAAATATTCTTAGGGATAACTCGATAATCGCCAATGAAGCGTGAAAATTATATCGACGCCGGTCAACGCGTTGCAAAACAGAGAAATCACTGACTAAAAAGAGAGCTCTCAAGAAGTGTAATGGCAATCCTACGAAAGTTAGTTATCAGCTTTGGTTCAAAATTTCGACAAACGGTCAGACATTAAATGCAGCACCGTGACCCTATCAAAAGTCCTACAAGGCACTGGACGATCTGAAGGAATTGAAGGAATCGAGATTTGAAGCTATTTTCACACTTATTCAGCGGGGCCGTTATCTATTGAGGATCATTCTTTATCTGGTTCAGGTTTATTCGAGCTTCACGGATACTCCAACAAGGTATACAAGTATAAACTATTTCATATTTCTTGTCGAGAAGTTCCTAGAGGGTATTCTTAAGGATAACTCGACAAGTTCCTATTTCCTCCCACGATGGTCAAGATGCCAGTCAATACGTCGCAATAAGGGAATTCACCTATTAAAGAATGAACCCCAATCTCCTCCCACTATGGTGCTTCCACAAGCGTCGCAACGGGAAATTCGCCAACCGAAGGTTAAAATTCCTGACGCCAGTCAACGCATCGCAACAGAGAATTCATCAAATAAAGAATGAATCTCAAAAGAATTCCTCCCGCTGTGGTCAAATCAACAACACGCGTAATAATGGAAGAAATTGCCGATTGAAGGCCAAAATTTTCAACGTCTGATGATCGGTTGGATGACAACTCACCAACACGAGTCAACAGCAAATGAGCTCAATCATCTTACAGTTCAAGATTTTGACAACGGTCAGGCAATAAATGCAGCACCATGATGCCTTCAGTTATCCTACAAAGAACTGGAGAATTTGAAAGAATTAGAGGAATCGAGTATTGAAGCTAATCTCAAGAGAAATTCATTTATCAACTTCAGGTCAAGATCTCGACAACGGTCAGCCAAAAAATGCAGTACTGTAATGCCTTTAGATATCCTACAAAGAACTGGAGAGTCTGAAAGGATCGGAGAGATCGAGCACCGAAGCCATTCATAGGTCCCGTTACATCGACTGAAGGTTGGAGTCTATCATATCTAAAGTATCACAGGCCTATCAGAAAATCAAGACTAAGACACTTTGGAGGGCGTATCTGTAGGAGTTAAAAATCACTTATCAGTACCCGAACCAGACTCGTGATGGTAGGTTCACAACCAACGACCCATCAGACGACATGACGATGGAGCGTTAAGATGTTAGTCTAATGATAGGACCGCACCATTACAAGAATCGAAGCTACAATGCCACGGAAGTCAAGACCACAGTGTCAGAAAAGTGGGACGGCACTAAACGGCACTCAAACAACAACGGATCTGAGTGAATTGGGCTCTAGAATTAACAAAACGGATAAACCAAGCTCAAGAATACTGGAAAATGGACCAAGGCGGGCGAAATACCTTGACCAAAGCTGAAACGATTCAGCCTAGGCCAAAACACTTTGGCCTTGGCCAAAGTGGCTCGGCCAAGGACGAAGCACTTCGGCCTTGGCCGAAGTGGCTCAACCATTTGGCCGAGCCAACTCACTCTTCCGCCCTCTTTTCCTATAAATAGGGAGAGGGGGACTTCATTCGAGGGGTTGGATTCAGGTTGGAGATTTTCTAGAGAATTGAAGATTTTTTGAGAGCTCTACGCAGCCTTTCGCACAGATCCGAGCACCGATAAAGACCAAAAGTGCAGATCCACGTTCCGTGCACGCGAGGAGTTCGTTCCACGCCAGATCTACACTGCAAGGTAGAGACTTGAGCTCAGATCTACGATGATCTAGGTCAGGTTTGCGGATCTACCCTCAAGGCTAAGATTCGTCTTAGTCTCAGGGTCAGTGTGTGATTTCTCCTAGTAGATCTCACCCACTCCGGCGATCATCTCCTTCATGACCCGTCGGTGTTTTGTTTCTTTCATGAAATAAACACCCTAGATCTGCAAATCTAGTATCTAAATCTCTATTTGGATCAGGATTACGCGGTGGTCCACGAACAAAACAAGTCACCGTCATAGGCAAAGACACCCACGCAAGCGAGGATCCGATTAATGGATCCCGCGTTTGTTCAATTGGGTCAGAGTTATAATTTTGATTTGATTTTTTTTGTAAGCCTTATAAAAAGGTGATCTTGTTATTTGAATTTTGTTTCAGGTGATTGAAGTTTGTAAATAATTCGAAGCAATAGAAATTTCAGCAACTTTCCCTGCGAACACGCGTCCTCTGGTAAAATTCCATGTAGGACATAGTCGATTATGGGGAAACGCTAATCTCGGGGTTCGAATTTAGCTTGGGTTGCGTAAACTTCTTTGATAACCACCTCCTAGTCTTCCTCTGCCTCATCATATATCAGCACGAATAGTTGATGAGTTCTGACCGTGACTAACTGTTCAGTCTCGGGAGGTTGTGCTAATGATACTGCCAATTCCGCTAATGCATCCGCATATACGTTTTGGAGGCGCGGGATGTACTCGATGAAAAATTCTTCAAATAAGTCTGCCATCTCAACAGCCACCTGGTGATATGGAATCAGATCTAGATTTTTGAGTTCATAGTGTCCACAGATCTGTCTAACTATGAGTTGCGAATCGCCATAGGCTTCGAGATATTCCACCCCCAGCTCTTTGCCGAAACTGAGTCCAATAAGCAACACGTTATATTTGGCAACATTATTGGAACATGGCTCAGTTAGTGAATAAGCCCGCGGCATCACATGTTTCCCCGAGGAAACTAAGATAACTCCGACTCTGGTAGAAATCTTAGAACATTCGGGGGTGCTCGCCACACTAGTTGCTCGAGACGCTCCATCAAAGTACAATCACCATATTCGTTGGTGTGATGTAGTGTTGACTTTGTGGGCTTCATCTGGCAAGTCGTCATATAATTCGGCTGCCTCCGTCGTTGGATTTGCTGCCAAAAGATCATAAATCGCTTTTCCTTTGACCGACTTCTATTGTTTGAAGTGCAAGTCATATTATGACAAGGGCAAGGCCCATTTCGCCAAATGCCAACTCATGGAAGCTAGTTGCGTCATGAATATTCGAACTAGATTCAAGTTGGAGATAATATAAATTGTCTATCTAATCAAGTAGTGCCGCATCTTTTGAATTGCGAACACAAATGCCAGACACTATTTCTCGATCATTGGATAGCGAGATTTAGCACCTACTAGAGTTTAGCTCAGGTAATAAATTGCCTGTTCATGACTGTTGTCATCGTCTTGCACAAGGAAAGCGCTTAACGAATGGTCCGTTGCCTTGGTATAAACCAAGAATGGTGTACCTGACTGCGGTGCAATGAGAGAATGAGGTTTTGTTAGATACACTTTGATATCCTCGAATGCCTTTTGACAAGCATCATCCCAAATAAATGACACGCCCTTCTTGTTCAGCTTGGAAAAAGGCTGACACTTCCTAGATAGGTTCGAGATGAATCGCCGAATATACGCTAACCGCCCTTGTAACCCCCTGAGTTCTCTTAGATTTCTTAGAGGTTGTAGTTCTTGTATCGCCTTCACTTCATCAGGGTCAACGTGGATGCCCTTATTAGTGACGACAAATCTGAGGAACTTGCTACTGGACATTCCAAGGAAAGTCTTAGCAGGGTTCATCTTCAGCTGATGAGCTCGCATGAGCTCAAACACTGTCCTCAGATCTTTGATGTAATCATTTTTTGTCGCAGCGTTTCATGACCAAATCAACAACGTAGCACTCGACCATTTTTCAGAGATGTTCTTGGAAAAATTTCGTCATCGCTCGCTGGTATGTAGCGCCTATGTTTTTCAAACCGAACGGCATGACTGTGTAGCAGAAGATGCCTAGGGGAGTTCTAAATGCTGTGTGTTTCGTATCGTTCGGGTGCATCTTGATTTGATTATAACCTAAAAAGCTATCCATAAAGGACATTCTCTCGAACCCACACGTGATGATGAAATCGGTGATCGGGAGAGGAAAGTTGTCCTTAGGGCATGCGGCGTTTAGATCTCTATAGTCGACACAGATCCTGATCGTCCTATTTTTATTCAAAACCGGGACAATATTTACCACCCAATCTGGATGCTGTATCTCCATGATAAAACTCGACTCAATGAGTCTCCTTACTTCTGCGACAATTTCCATAATCTACAGATAAAACTGGCTTTGCTGTTGCTTGACAGGTTTGGCATCTGATTGATATTGAGGCGGTTGGCTACCACATTTGGGTCAAGCCCTGGTATATCTTCGTAGTTCCAAGCGAACACGTCGATATATTCCCTAACAAGAGCAATCAATTCCTCCTTTTCGTCTGGGGGAAGACTACCGCTCATGAATCTAGGCTTCGGATTAGAATTGTTACCCATGTTGACTTGGATGACTATATCTTCAGTGGGGGGTTTTCTTTGCTCGAACCGTCCCCATACTACATATTGAGGTGATGAATCCATGGATCTTCCCATGTTGGCATCTCCTCGTCGTCCTCCATAGTAGTGGGGTCAGGTGTAGCAATATTTGACATCAGAATCTTGAAGACCTCACAAGGGCTGACGTCAGAATCCCAAGCAGATGAGTCAGATGAATATCCATCTTCTGTATCGGGTGATCAGTTGTCAATCAACCAAGAGCACTCGCCTTCCAAGGAGGATACATACCCCAATCCTCTCCTGAATACGTAATAGTTGTCAGGCTTCCCTTTTGGGACTTGCGCAGCTCTAGGCGGGACTTGAGGACCTCATCCGAAACAAAGACCTCCCCCTTGCACAAGGTCATACCCCCACTTCTTCATGAGGTCCAGTGTTTTTGGACTGTATCTGAATAAGTGAAGTCTAGTCTCGTTGTCATCGACGTCGTCCCCTAAAAAATAGTTTGGTGTCAAAATTGCATTTCATTTACCGTAGACCAAGTCTTTTTCATTACTTGTTCTACTCGAGATGATAAATGTTGTCTCAAAATAATCTCGGAACTACTTCTGTATTATACAGGATGACCGGGTCAGCAAGTGTAGCTTGGGGTCATCGTATAATTCTATCATCACATCGGTAAAAGACAAAAAGTACTCTAAATCATCTTTTATTACTTAATCGGCAAGTTGCCAGTTACAACCATTATCCGATGATTCTTCATCGTCAAGATTGATTACTATGGATACAATATCATTTAAAACAAAACCACCATCATAATCAACTCCGACTTCGGTATCAGCTTCCCCACCGTTGTCCGTGCCTTGGGCCGATGATTCAGTGTTAGACTTATCACCGTAAAGGAGGGATTTCGTGAAGTAATTCTCCATCCCCTTAAATGGTTGCTTGTCCGCGACCACCATCTTGACTTCATTATTCATGTCTACATATTTTAGATATTGATGAAGAGTGGAGGGAACTATAATATTATTATGGATCTAAGGCCTACCCAACAATAAGTTATAGAAAGGCTCTGCATCAATCACATAACATATTACTTCGGACTTCAGATTTCTCATTTGGCACTTTACTCAGATTTTACCAAGCGACCGAGACCCGCTGGTGTCAAATTCGTAGATCATAGTGCCCGTTGATGCCATCTTACTGGCAGGAATCTTGAGGCTATACATGAGGCGCAAGGGCATGATACTCACAGTGGAACTCAGATCAACTTGAATCTGGTTGACTTCACTGGAGTCAATATACCCAGTGAAATAAAGTGGCCAGTCATACTTAGAATTCTTCGTCTGTATGTCCTCTTTGGTAAAGGTGATGCAAGGGAGGTGCTTGGTGACAAGGTTACACTGTTGGGCTGCTGTCATCTCTGGCTGTCCAAGAGTTAGCTTGATCTGAGTGAGAAATACTTCAGAGTCAACCAAGGCCTCTTGTAAGGCTTCTCGGGTCTCTTTGGATAGCCGCAGTAGCTCATAAAGAGTGATCCACATCGGGATATTAGCCAATTGGGCCATGACATCGAAGCGATACGGCGAGTTTGAACTTCCCGGTTTGTCTCTTCTAATTGGGCGATTGAATCAAGACTGATTCGAGAGTTAAACTTCCTGAGGTTGCTTCTTCTTCGGTTTAGTTGTGTCCTCCTTAGTAGCTGCCTATTGCTATGCCTTTTTAGCACGCGTAAGGGGAATTATTGGCACCCCTAAATCCATCAATGTCTTAGCATTTGGGTCGGGAACTTCAGGGTACTTGTACCTATACTCGTGCCCGCTCTTGGTGGTGAGGACTTCAGGTTGCTCTTTAGAGAGTTAGAACGTCACCATCTGTTAGTCATCTTCCTCCAAGATTGCTAAAGTAGCATGGCATAATTTCCCCTTACCCTTTGACTTCTTTTTAGATGAAGAAGGTGCTCATTGATTATCTTCCAGCAGGTCAGGATGGACCCACAGAATTTTACCATTTGAAGTGGTGTGTGGCACAAGACCTTTTTCACGTTGCCCGTGAGGATCGTAATTTACTATCTTCACTCCCACTTTGACGACGGGCTTCGGTTGAAACCACGTCAACGATACCGATCTGAAGTTAATAAATATGGCGTTCGCCCCCACTTTCTTCTCTTTGGAAGGCTTTGGGGTAATGACTCCCACATCAATCAAGGCTTAGATTTTACTCTTGAGATGATAACATGCCTTTGTTGGGTGGTGCACTGCCCTATGGTATGCGCAGTACTTCGAATCCGTGACCTTGTTGGCCTCCTCCCAATTCACAATCAGTGGGAGCTAGATTTTGTTGTTATCCAAGAGGTATTTGAAGATCCCAGGAACGTCTTCATCCTTGAAGGAGTATAGTTTGGGGAATCTGGAACTAGGGGGCTTCTGCTATTGTGGCCTCTGGTGCCATTAGGGTGACGACTGTTTCAGCGCACGCTGTTATGATTGTTGCTGCGATTGCAGCTGGAACATCTGGTTCGCAACCGCTATTCTCGCCTGCTCCTTCCCCTTACTGCGTGGGACGAAGTTTCGTTTAGGAGCTTTTGCTACCGGTTGGTTTCTTTCTGCCTTCTTCCTCTTGACAAACCACTCAGTTTTCTCCCCGTGCACCTTCAAATCCTTCCATGTACTGGACGGTGCTGTTCCCATCGCTTCGAGCACATCCAACAACAGGTTGTTGTGGCAGGTTTGGAGGATAAACTCCTCAGTTATCGGATCCCGGCAATTCATCGCCTTGTTCTGGAACCGTTTGATGAAGCTGTCAACGGTTTCTTCATCCTTTTGCTTCTCATCCAACAACGTCTCGATGGATATTTCAGTGTCGTCATTGAAGAAGTTTGCAAGGAATATGGATTCCATGTCATCCCAGCTGGTAACAATTCCTAGTTTGAGATGATGGTACTAATCGAAGGTAGCTCTACGAAGGGTGCCAACGGGTGACCAAACCATCAAGGGCTCATTTTCAGAAATCACCCCCAAGTGAGACTTGAAGTAGATCAAGTGCTGGGTTGGGGACCCCTTTTCGTAGAATGGCGTGAAGTTGATCAAACTAAACTTTGACAGGTATGGGATCGACTCCCACTCTCTCGGGTACGGACATGGTATGCCCTTTTTTTACCTCTTGAGTGGAGATCAAAGTATTGATCTTACTCTCGAGGTCTTTCATCTTCTTGTTTTCTAGGATGACGGCATTGCTACTAGCGTTCTCCTGGCTACCCCCAGCATTTCGTTCTTTAGGAGGATTACCGGCGCCACAGTCTTCATCTCCGTCTGTGTCGCTGTCAATCTAATTGATGTTGTTGCGACGGTTGGATTCACCCTGACGGTTGGTCAATGCTTGAATTTGCTGGTCATTCATTTTTCGTACCTGCTGCATGGCTATCTCCATTTCAAACTTGAAGTTCTCCTTCTGCTTGGTCATTGCTTCTTCGAGTATTTTGGCCACCTATTCAGCACTGATCATGAGCGCTTTATGGGGTTGTCTCTCGCTGGAAACTGTGTTATCAGAAGCCACCGTGGAGCTAGCATCTGATACTTCATCATCTGACAGCAACCCCTTCAGTATCTTGTCATAATTGGAACTTCGAATGGTCTTGGTATGCAACCGAGTTATCTAGTCGGACAGTCAGGGATTGTCATGAGTTGACATTCCTCTGCCCGTCATGTTATTGGTGACTCTTGGCAATTCTTCACTTTGAGACCCTGACCTTTTCCTGCGAAAGCGTCTTGACCTGGGCTTCAATAGTCCGACACCAAGTCTGTCGAAGACCGACACCCTTTCAGGAGTTGCTTTGTTGCAGCTACATTTCGATAGCACCACCTTGATCAACTTAGAACAGAGGCATTGCGTAGGCTTCTCAGCTGAACTCCTCTTTCGGGATCTGCTTGTACCCCCAGCACGATAGTATAACTCATCAGCATGAATGCCAGAGCAACCCATCGTGTGTTGACATGACTTCTCAGGTATAAAGTCATCATCATCAGACGAAAACGTCTCCTTCTAAGGGTAGACTACTTTATCAAAGTTGCTAAAAGTGACTCGAACGTTCGCCTGTGTGGGCGTGAAGTCTCGATGGACTCTTGGACTTTAATATGCAGTCCAGTGCGTAAAGCTGTAGGGGTCTCCTGGTCTTTGAGGTGGGTGCGACCTCCTACTTTAGGAGTGACCCCTGATTTCTTCAATGGAACCATGCGTTCTTTGATCAGAATTTTACCTCGATCATCTGGTAACTGGCCGTGGCACTCCGTGATTGTTGGCTCGCTGGTTGCAGTAGGAACAAGCTTCACCAAAAGTTTGGATGTGGACGCCGACAATGGCCTCGGCGCCGAGGGAACTTGAGTTAGGGCGCCGGTGGACTTTGGCTTTGGCGTCGGGGTAACTGGTGTTAGCGCCGTGGTGACTGGAGTTGGAGCACCGGTTTTCAGCCTCCAGACTCGGCGGATTGTCGGCGGCTTCGTGGCCACCTCCTTCTTCTTCAATTTTCAGGCTTCTTGCACTAAAGCCCATGCCTGCGCAAGGAGTGCGCAGAGCTTCCGGATGCACTCCTGAAGTGTTGAACAGTTTCGCTTGACTCAGACCCATTCATTTGTCGACAGCTTAGTAGGCTGTTAACCATCTGAGGCTGAAGCCTCTGAGTCAATCTAGATCTTAGATTTGCCTCGTAGCAGATCCCATCCGTTGATTGTATGGCCTTGGTGAATCTACGTGCCATGCTCTGTCGCTGTCGCTACCTTGCTCTTTTTGAGAGTGTGGGCACGTCATCGGCGGTCGTCCCTGGCACCGAGGGGACTGGGGCTGCGGGCGCCGAGGGGATTTTACCACTACCTACAACTTCAGCGACAACGGGGCTAGAATTCTCCTCCTGGGACTCAGCATCTGAGACCCACCGGATCTTCCTTGTAGCGGAGACCCTTCTGGACTTGCGGGGAGAGGTAAATCTGGATGAGGAGGAGAGACACTCCTCAAGCTTCTACTGGTCGAACTCGTATTCGACCTCATCCTCGACCGGGATCTGGATCCATGGTTGCGACACGACGATCTCAAATTTGAGACCGTTGGCTCCCACTGTGGTCGCCAGTTTGTTCGTGGGGAAAGTTGTTTTGATTTCTATTGATAAATTTGTTACAAACTTCGATGGTTTACAACGAGATTCAAAAAAAAAGATCGCCTTTTTAGGCTTACAATGAAAAATCAACAAAGATTACAAAATTTTAACCCTAGTTGAACAAACACAGGATCCGTTTATCGGATCCTTGGTTGTGTGGGATCTTATCCTGTGCCAGGGACTCTTTTTTCCATCCGTGGACCGCCATGTGATCAGATCTAGATGTGAGATCTATAGATCTACGGTGATTATCTCATAAAGGGAATAACTGCTGACGGGGATCAACTCACAAAGGAGATGATCGCCGGAGTGGGTGAAATTGACCAAGCGAAGTCACGCACTGTAGGCGTTGAAAAAAAATCGCTTACCAGTCCCCGCATCAGACTCGTGAAGGTTGGTTCGCAACCAACGAACCGTCAACCGACGCAACC
>JBAKGM010019507.1:0-10455 GCA_037177215.1 Asparagus racemosus | reverse complement strand
AGAGAGAGAGGGAGAGGGGGGGAGAGAGAGAGAGAGAGAGAGAGAGAGAGAGAGAGAGAGAGAGAGAGAGCTAAAGAAGGGCGGGAGAGAAATTCCTCCAAAGGGACACATAGGGGTTGAGAAGATTTATTTTACAAATGCTCTTTTATCCTCATAAATCTTTTATAGTTTAATTAGTTTTTCTTATCAAAACCCCGCCTTCCCCTCCCCCTCCCTTCCTTTCACGATTCTCACAACTAAAAAAAGCAGTGATCACATACTTAAGTAGTGACCTCATGAGGAGAAACTCATACATGGTGGTGAAAATATATGGTCTTATACTACTTTTATGTAAAATATTAGCTCATTTGGTTGAATTTAATATTTTTCATTTTATTTTTTTCTTTTCTCTTTTGTTTTGATAAATTATAGATAATCAAAAAATTTAGACAATCTTATTAATATGGTTCCAGAAATATTCTCACAAAAGGGTATTATTATACATTAACTAACCTGTCACCTCAACTTCCATTTCCATTCGCTCAACCAAACAAAAAAATCATGTACCTCCCCTCATGCTCCTCTAACCAAACAAGAAAGATAAAAGATAGATGCTTCCTTGCACCATACCCTACATCACCTCCCCTCCTCATGCCCCCTACCAAACCAAGCCTAGCGGCCTATGGCATGAATCAGATTTTTGTCTAATGTATTCTAAATGAAACACTGTAAGTGCACAACAATCAAGTTATAGTATATAGAAATGTTGATCCCACAATTAAGGAGTGTATTAGAAAGAAATTCCTAAAGTGACCCTTGAAATGTGTAAGAAAAGAGAGAGATAGTAGAGTCTAATTTGGGTGAGGGTTATTGCAAATGAAAATGGCTAAAACGAGAAAAGAAAATGAAAGAAAGAGAAGAAAGAAATTAAAAAGAGAACAAAACCAAAGAAGAAGCAAGTAAAGAAATGGAGGAAAATAAATGATAAACCTAGGAATCTAGGAATGAATTCACTAGTTAATTTCAATTTGGATTTAAGAACTACTATCTTTTAATTCTCATATTACTTAGAATTTTTAAGCATGGATTATTAAGTTATTCAAAACAAGTACAACCTATCAAAACATATTCAAGCAATATTACCATTCATGAAAAGATATAAACAACTAGATAGTAATTCTAAAAGTGAAAAAGAATAAACTATTAAACCATTTAAGATAAATATATCCTATCAAATTCTTTTTATACCAATTAATTCCTTAGTTGATTATCCTGAGTATGATCATTTTAAGCACAAAATAAAGCAATTCAAAAATCAAAAGGAAATTAAACTAGTTTCATCTAATCCGAGAACTCTTAAAGAATTTAGTTACTCATTCTACAAATTAAAAGTAAGGAATTAAAATCTAAACTATGAAGCATGAAAGAAAATAAATCTAAACTACAAAGCAAGAACAAAAAGCAAGAAAATAAATATGTACACTACAAAGCATAAAGTAAAAAAGAAATAAAAATCTAAATTACAAAATATAATAAGAAATTTATACTACAAAGCATAAAATAAAAATAAGAAATAAAATCCTAAACATGCAACTCTAAAATAACAAAATAAAAGCAAGAAGATAAAAAAAAAGAAAAATAGAAACTTATATTGCAAGGGGTTGGCTCCCTGTGAAGTAAATCTTCATTGGCCAAAGAAAAGAAGAAGCAAATTAAAACAAGAATTTTTATTTATTTATTACAAACTAAAGTTTTTAATTTTGGAAGGTCTTCCCAATTAAGAGTAACCATCCTCTCCAAATAGAGTTTTTACAAAATTTTCGATATCCCTCACCCTCACTCTCGACTCTTGTTTATAGCCTACAGCAACAAACATCAGCTCTTTGATCAAGCTTGGGCTCCAAGAAATCTAAATCACTCATTGAATAGTTTCTTGTTTGTTGGAAAATTGAAGAGAAATTGGAGAAAAAAATGAATTGTATTGATTCTTTTAATGAAGAAAGACTTACAATCTCTCTCCTCGCAAACTCTCTCTTATCGGGAATCCCGATTTACAAAAGAAGAAAAGATTGACGGAGATCTTATCTTTTGTTTAAATCTGGGTCTTAACGGCAGTGGTGGGAGCTTGAACCTTGTACCCCGTTGACGATTTGATCGTCTTGGCTCGTAGAACGATGTTGGAATGAACTCACTAAGCAAGGTTTGAAAGTTGACCAATCGGGAGCAAAGAATGCTAAAAAGCCGATCTCAAGGAGTAAAGAGTCCAAGAAACTCCCGCCCCTATTCCGCTGATTTTTCAGCTATTTATAGGGGTTTAAGGGGTGTATCTAACCCCTCAAATCTCTCCTAAACGAGGGTTAGTTACCCTTAGATCGTGCAAAACAGTTCTGGAACCGTTTAGATCGTGTTTGAACGAGTCAAATGTGAATTTCATGTCCTGGAGCGACCTTCGTGTCCTCAACTCAAAACTGGAATACGGGGTTGGGACTCTTGCATTTTGAGCACATGGGTGTCCTTCGCGTTCTTGGCCTCAGACGCGAGGATGAGCCCATCATTTTGATCTTAGACGCAGTGCTGAGTCCCGCGCTTTGAGTTTGGACACGCAGTGGTGGGCCATGCGTCTCAGCTAATTTTTTAGCTATTTTAAGGGGTTTAACTGACCCTTTAAATCTCTCCATAAATCATGTAAAACAGTTTGGGAACCGTTTACAACGTGTTTGAACTAGTCCATCGTGAGGTCCGCATTTGTACGAAATCCGCGTTCTTATAATGACCTCCGCGTTTGGACTTGATGAGCTCTGTGTTTTGAGTTGGAAATGTGGTAGCGAGCGACGCGTCCTGAGTTCAGGAACGCGGTGATGCGCTCGCAATTTGAGCTTGGAAATGCGGTGGTGAGCCCCGCATTTTGAGCTTATGAACGCGGTGATGAGCTCTGCGTTTCGAGCTTAGAAACGTGCGGGTGAGCCCCTCGTTTTGAGCTTATGAATGCAGTGACGAGCTCCGCGTTTTGAGCTTGGAAATGCGTGGGTGAGCCCTGCATTTTGAGCTTATGAATGCGGTGATGAGCTCCACATTTTGAGCTTGGAAATGTGTGGGTGAGCCCCGCGTTTTGAGCTTATGAATGCAGTGACGAGCTCTGCGTTTTGAGCTTGGAAGCACGTGGGTGAGCCCCGCATTTTGAATCAAAAAGATCATTGATTTGTGATCTCTTCTTAAAGATCATCTTGTGATCTTTTCATGCTTTCTTGAAGCTTGGGAGTTATTGAGTGTTACTCCTGTCGGTGCTGGTGAAGATCGTTAAAATTGAGATTTCCATTGATTAGCGTGAAGGTTGTCGAATTGTACCCTTCGTTGATTGCTATAGAAAATCCTCAAATTGTGGTCTCCTGAAAGTCATTACGTCGTGACTTCTATTGTTTGTACTTGATGAGGATTGACTATCTACAGTGATTTTTAGACAGCCTACACAGACGCAGTCTACCACGACTTTGGCAGTAGCGGGATTGGAATCCTTGGCTTGAGATTCTACATCCGAGGACTAGCGGATCTTCCTCACAGTGGAGATCTTCCTAGACTTGCGAGGGGAGGATAATTTGGATGAGGACGAAAGGTATTCCTTGAACTTCTTTTGGTCAAACTCATATTCGACCTCTTCAATGACCGGGATCGCAATCCGCGGTTGCGACACGACGGCCTTGTTAGCGAGACTGTTGGCTCCCACTGTGGTCGCAAGCTTGTTCGCGGGAAAAGTTAGTTTGACCTTCATTAATTCTGAACTCATTATAGCTTTATGCTTTTACAGATGAATTTAAAATAAAACTAGTCTTTTTATAAGACCGTGTTACAATGAAAAGTAAAAAATTACAGCTTTTCCCTAAACAAACACAAAAGCATGTTTATCGCGTTCCTGCTTGTGTGGGTTCTTTGCTGGTGCTGGGGTTAATCCAAGGATCGCTACGTGATTGGATCCTAATCAGATCTGAGATCTACACGATCAAAGGGGATTGTTTCAAGAAGGAAGCAATCGCCTGAAGCAAGTGAAATCGACCAAGCGAAGTCACGGCTCTTCTTGGGATCAAAACGACGTTTGATCTGGAGAAATGACGTGTAGATCTGATCTAGTGATCTCTCAAACTTCCTTGCTTTGTGCGTTGACGGGTTCGCCGAGATCTTAGAGCTAGAATTCCCATATCTAAGTGTAGATTGCTCCAGAATTTGACAGAGTCTCCCCTTCTTGCCCAAAAGTCTAGATGTGAAAATGAGCCCCCATCTCATATTTATAGGCTTTGAATGTGGGTAACGGGTCAGATCTGTGCCTAGATCTGACTCGGCCGAGCCACCAAATGGTGGCTCAGCCATCGAGCTGCCCACGTGGCCTTTTTCGGTTGATTTCCAAGTCTGGTTATTTGTTTCGTCGATTTTGGAGTTCGATTAGTTCGGTCCCATTGATTCTCGAGTCTGGTTGGTTCTGTCTCGTCGATATTCGCCAATCGTCAATGGTTCGTCGTTGCATCGTTGGATAGCTCGTCAATTATCAACCCACTATCACGAGTCATGTCCGGGAACTTATAGGCAATTTTCAACGCCTACACACATCGAGTTTTACCAAGCCAGAATGTCGAGAGCTTTTAATAAGAGAACTCGATAGAGAAGCTTTCAGGAAGGAGATCTGGTCCTCGCTGCTCGACGACTAATGATTCTCGATTCTAAGAAAAAGAATAAGTTTGAACCCAAATGGAAGGGACCATTTGTGATAGACACAGCCTATTCGGACAGTGCGCAACGTCTAATCACTCAAAATGATGACAGGCAATTAATGCCGATAAATGGGAAGTTTCTAAAAAAGTACTATCCTGAGTATATTTGGGATAATCCGTTTTGAGGGGAAGTTCCTCGTGGAATATTTCACCCATTGCCCTTGAGGATAACCCTAAATCTGTTCTCCACCATAAATTCCCTCACCAATCTAATTCATTAACGGTAAGTCCACTAAAAATCTTTCTAGTCCAATCCACCAGCAAAACCCCCTCTTGGTTCCTTCCATGAACAAGAGATCCACTTTTAAAATTATCCGATCCCCTTGTGATAAACAAAAGGGCTCCATCCTTTCCTTTTCGTTCACGCCTTCCCAAGGTTAGGGCTGAAATTAGAATTTCATCTCGACAAACGAGAAAGTCATTCCCAGATCAGGTAGCGAATCCTATAAAAGTGAAAGTTATATGATCCCCTTGTGATAAACAGAAGGGCTCCATTCTTTCCTCTTCAGTCACGCCTTCCCAAGGTTAGGGCTAAAATTCTAATTTAAACTCGACAAATGAGAAAGTCATTCCCATATTATGTAGCGAATCCTATAAAAGTGAAAGTTATCTAATCTCCTTGTGATAAACAGAAGGGCTCCATCCTTCCCTCTTCGGTCACGCCTTCCCAAGGCTAGGGCTGAAATTAGAATTTCATCTAACGAGAAAGTCATTTCCAGATCAGGTAGTAAATCCTGTAAAAGTGAAAGTAATCTGAATCTTTTCGATTCTCAGAGTGGAGATCCTACTCTTGGTTTCACCTCCTAAGATTCTTGAAGTGGAGATCCCATTTTTAGTTTCCTTTGCACTTGAGATAGAATATAAAATTCTTCCTATGTAGGGGCAAGAGATAGGATATAAAATTCTTCCTCTCTTGTTTTGGATTCGTCTTCACCCCAAAAAGAAGACCTAGAGATAGGATATAAAATTCTTCCTCTCTAGCAATAAGAGATAGGATATAAAATTCTTCCTCTCTTGTTTTGGGTTCGTCTTTACCCTAAAAAAAGAAGACATGGAGATAGGATATAAAATTCTTTCTCTCCAGCATCGGGAGATAGAATATAAAATTCTTCCTTTCCCACATCAATTTTATCTTTTCAAGTATCCAAAAATCCTTCAATCCAAGATTTATTTTAGGGAATTTTATCCCGAATCCTAAGTAGAGATAAGCCAACACCAAACATGCGTTGCCGGTTTAGTCTTTTACTAATTAAAGAAGATACCAGAATCTAAGTCTGGAGAATTTTATCCTGAATCCTAAGTAGGGATAAGCCAACGCCTAACACGTATTGTTGGTTTAGTCTTTTACCTATTGAAGAAGACACCAGAATTCAAGTCTGGGGAATTTTATCCCGAATCCTAAGTAGGGATAAGCCAACTCCTAACACGCGTTGCCGGTTTAGTCTTTCACTGATTGAAGAAGACACCAGGATTTGTCTTGGAGAATTTTATCCTGAATCCTAAGTAGGAATAAGCCAACACCTAACACGTGTTGTCGGTTTAGTCTTTTACTGATTGAAGAAGACACTAGAATTCAAGTCTAGGGAATTTTATCTCGAATCCTAAGTAGTGATAAGTCTATGCCTAACACGCGTTGCCGGTTAGTTCTTAACCGTAAATAGAATGAAAGCCCACATATTCAAAATTGTGGCAGGTTGTTATTAATAACACCGCAATCCATGGCTTACACGTGTGGTGAATTTTATCCTGAATCCTAAGTAGGGATGAGTCAACGCCTAACATGTGTTGCCGGTTTAGTCTTTTTCCAATTGAAGAAGATGCCAGAATTCACGTCTGGAGAATTTGATCCCGAAGCCTAAGTAGGGATAAACCTGTATCTAATACATGCAACCGGTTAGTCTCTTGCCCGTAAAAGAAGACAAAACCTATGTATTCAACATCATAGTGCCAAGTCTAAAAGAGTTTCATTCTTTTAGCATAACGTCACGTGCGGAATGGGTTTAGATAATCCCAATGCTAGCCCAATTTAAATGGTAATCGGTAAAGGCTCGTCAAATCTGTTAATAGCTGGGGGTTGGCCAATAACCCTAAAGTCAACACCTAATACGTGCTGTCGGTTAGTCTCTTACCCGTAAAAGAAGACGAAGCCTATGTATTCAACATCATAGCACCAAGACTGAAAGAGTTTTATTCTTTTAGCACAACGTCACATGTGGAACTGGTTTAGATAATCTGCATGCTAGCCTGATTCAAACGGTAATCGGTAAAGGCTCGCCAAATCCGTTGATGGCTGAGGGTTTGCTAAAAATCCTATGAGTATTGTGGTTGACTATTTCAAACGAAATGAGAAATCATAATAAACAATAATGAAAAAATGAGGATAGAAATTTATTCGATTAATGAAGAGTCGAGTCTTTTAACAAAGAAATTATAGTTATTCAAACATCGAGTTTATGGCAGAAGAGTTGTTGTTCTAATTTGGACAACTCATCTTTGTAAGCTTATTAGAGCTCCTTCTGCAACTCAGCCTTGAAAGACTCCTCATCGGCGTTCAATGTCTTCACAACTTCTTCCTCAACTTCAGCTAACTTTTGTTCTGAGAGCTCTAGTTTCTTGGATATAGCGGTTTGAGCTTCCTATTCGTTAACCCTTGTTAGCTCAAAGACACTTAAATTCTCTTCCTCCACCTGAAGGTCCCGCCTAAGCTGCGCTATCTTGGTCTCACTTGATGCAATACAAGAATAAATGTTGCTCAGGGATTTTAATTTCTCGGCAAGTGTGGCCTTAATCTGATCTTCTCAGTCCTACTATTTTTGAACCTCAAGTCCAGTAAAAACGCGAGCATCTCGCCATGCTTCTAGACGAGATTCCGATCGATCGGCTATATACGAAGAAGCACCTGCTACCTGCAAATCCTGTAATTTCTAAAGCTTGAGTTCTAGACGATCAAGATTATCAGCAATTGTCTTGGCTAACTCTAGGTAACCAGCATCCCTTATCAAGGCCGTTCTAAGGCCAAGGACCGGCTTGAACTGACGGAGAGAAAACTCACTGTAGAGAATCTTATCGATCATCGTGTTTATGAAAGAAAAGAACGAGTGGACTTCTATACAGATAATAATCTGAGCTGGGTCATCATCTGACATCAACGCCCTCGTCAGACCATGGAGTTGAGATGTAAGCCCTGCAAAAAAGGAAAAAAGGGGATGGACATTTTAGAATCTTAAAGGTCGGTGCAGACATCCTTAGCTAGATAACCCGTACCTGCTTCCATCGATATAGCTTCATAGTTTAGCAGGGCTATCAGGAGAGTAACCGTCGTTGATGCACCGACTGCTACAGTCAGTCTCGCAGCATGTTCATCATGCATAGCAGCCGTCATGGTAGCTAATTCTGGAGGAGCATCAGAATGAGGAATTGAAAAATGAGCCTCAGTAGGAGTTCCTGCCAGCAACAAAATAAATTCTTCAGATTCATCAAATTATAGTTGTATTAGTCAAAAGTGACTGGTCCTACAATTAACAGGAGAGAGAACCCACACCTTTAGAAGAACAAATCTCAGTATTTTCGAGAATTGTTAGCTCAGGTGATATATCACCAGGAAGATGATCATATCGGGGACAGCCATATATCAAGTCATCCATGGGGGTGTCCACAAGCAGGCCATCTTCATCAAAACCCTCTATCAAAAATTTGACACAAGAGAACATAAGTGAAAGAAGCAGAATCAAGAACCTGCGATTAGCTAAAATGGCTTACCTCCTACAGTGGAGTTAGTCTCCCTAATCTCATTGTCCACGTTTGCTTCCTGTAATTTTTCTAAAATAGCAAGAAGCATAGAGACAATTAGGGAAGTCACGAATTCTAAGTCGTTCAATTCCTGTACTCGCCAACTAAATGGGGTATTACCAATGATAGATGTACCTGGATTTATTGAATCAGGTCCTACATTGGTAGTCTCGCTAATTTTAGCAGCTACTACAGGCTCTTCTGCCATAGGCTCGTACACCTGTTGTGTGAAACTGAGTTCGTTGGAAGAGGCGAAATCGTGATGGGGAAAATCAAAGCTGGTCTCACCTTCTCCATATCCTCCTACACAGAAATGGAGAAATGTGAGCCCTGAGTTCAAGGAATTAAATGATAGAAAGGACTACGTGGTGGTTAAGTATTACCTCCTTTGCTGACAGGATCATCACCAGCCAAGTCTATCTCAAAAGCTCGCGGGTCCGCACGTGGCTTATGGGCTAATTTTTTCCGCTTAACAGTTTGAGTCCCAACTCGAGGCTTCGCCTGGAAATAGGGGCGAAGTCCCTCCTCCTCCTCAGCTGTCGTTCCTGGAGATTCGTATTGCTGTCAAACCCAATAATTCTAAAAGAGGAAAGAGAAAAAGGGAAAGGAAGTATCGACAAACCTGTCCCAAAGTCCTGCTTCTGATCTTAATCATCCGCATGATCTCCTCCTGAGGTCTCTTCGGCAAAACTAAAGGCCTCCTCTTCCTCCTCGTCTATTTGACAAGTCTTGCATCACTTTCTCTGTAACCAAGCGGCCTTCTGAATCATCTGAGTATCAGCACGGGAGGCCTCTTCGGCCGCTAATTCTGCAATAGGCTTCGCGGGAACATGTTCATTAGCTACCAACAACCACCTGCAGCATAAGAATGTCAGCTCCAGTCGACGCTCAGCACTCGGAAGGCTGAACCTAGCACCAGTGCACCCTGTCACACTCTATAGCCATGCTCGGATGCCGTCCACTAATCCGCCATGAGTCCGAAGCTGTCGACTCAGATTTCCAACATAAAATTGGTCATAACCAAACTGGCGGGCAAATCAACAAGGCAGATACGGCTCTATAAATCACTCATCTCTCACCAGAAAAGTTAGGTAACCTGGTCTAATGTTCATCAACCAATTGAAGCAGCCAACATCAAGAGAGGTCCAGCTCGCCCTCGGCCTCTCGTCCTCAATCAAAGACTCACCATACTAACCAGAGAATCGCGGGAAGCATCTGGAGAAAACCTAACCCTTGTGAATCTGCAATTGCTTTCTTATTTCTGAGAATCCTCACCCCTTCCATCTATAATTCTATAATAATTGTAGTAAGGGGGTGGATTGATCTACAATGCTCGACGCTAACATCATATCTGAGTGGTGAAGGACGAACCAGGCCATCAGGTAAGTGTATGGAAGCTCCACCTTAGCAAGAGGAATCCGAGTCGATGGCTCACCCTCCCCCTGAGTGAACGCACTGACTATCTGTCGAAACCTACGATGAATGTGAGCCACCATCACTAGAAGGAGAGAAAGTTCCTTCTTGTGAGCAAGCTGAACTGCCGGATAAAGCACTTCTAATAGCAAAGCTCACCAGACTAATACAGTACCATGCACTTCTTCAACCAGGTCGTGAGGTGACCGACTAGGAGAGTCATCAACTGAATAGGCTTTACTGCATGCCCCAAGAATGTCTGGAATTTAGTCCCTGTAGGAAAACCACATTCGGTGCTACTAATGGTATAGGAGCGAGTGCTGGATTTCTTGATTAGCTCGTTAACCTCTGAAGGAGTGAGCAGTGCCAATCCGCAAATCGCCCCGCCAGAATTGCTTTCCAGGTGCCTAAACAAGTAACTTGCAAACTGCTTTAGGCTCACTTGTGACTTGGTCCTCTTTGCTAGTGGCTCAGCCTGTGCCAAAGCAATATGATAGTGGCAAGTAAGATCCCATAA
>JBAKGM010019506.1:0-10457 GCA_037177215.1 Asparagus racemosus | reverse complement strand
ATATAAAAAGAGAGAGAAATATTTTTTATATATATTCTTGAAAAATAAATTGATTAAGTGGCTTGAAAATTATTTGAAATAAGGAGTTAGCATGTTCTTTTCAAAACTTTTAATTAAATGTCTAAGTTAGACATGGTTTTGTATAACTATAATGAAAATATTTTCTTCAGTAAAAACTAGCTCTAATTAGACTATTTAAAGATAGCAAGTGAATTAATTATATAGTGACTTCTTCAAATGGGCAATTTGACCAAATTTCATGTGTATATTTACTGTAAACCCTCACAAAACTACAAGTCCTCCTCTAAGGTAACCTAGGGGTTTAAAGGCTTATTGTATATTCTAAATACAACCGTAATTTTTGCAAATGTGAGTTAGCATTTTCTTTCTTGCTTTTACATTTTTTTCTTTGCTATAGGACTAGTAAAAGTTTTGGTGTGGAGGGATTTAGTCATCATATTTTATTACACTTTTTATGTCCTCCCTATCTATTTTATTTGAATAAATATATCACTTACAATACATTTTTATCTTAATTTATAAGAAATGAAGAATTAATGAATAAGAGCTCAAAAGACTTAAATTCTCTTATTTTTCTACCACTTATTAAAGCCTAAAATCAAGCCAAGAGGAGGCCCACAAAAGCTCAAGAGATCAAGAAAAAATCAGGTCAATAAGTTAAGAAAAGAATTAGTTATGTTAGGAACCAATCGATTGACCAACCAAGAGGCCAACCAATTGGCCAACCAAGGAGTCAACTGATTGCCAACCAAGAGGATAACCTATTAGTTCATAATAGAAATAGTGTATATCAGACTTTTATTTCTTGGAGCTCAAAGCAAATCTAATGGCTCTTATTGGTTGTTGTATGCTATAAATAGCGGTAGAGGGTGAGGGTTTTGAGGGTGAAAATTTTTATAAACTCCTTTTAGAGAGGGAGAACTTTAATTAGGCTTTCAATTTGTAAACTTTTTGTTTATGATAAATAAAAATATTCTTTAAATTTTTTTTCTTCTTCTTTGTTGATGAAGATGAAGTTGAATGTTTGCTTTCAAGGGGCCAATCCCTCGTAATGTAAGCTTTTTCTCTTTTATTTTCTTATCTTAGAAATTCAAGTTTTAAAATTTTATTTTCTTTTAATTTTATGTTAGTAGATTAGATTTATTTCATGTCTTGCAGTATAAATTTATTTTCATGCTCTTTTATTATTTTGTTTCTTTCCAGAATTTATTTTCTTAAATTTTTCTTTTGTAGTGCAAATTTACTTTTATGCTCTTTTTTTAGTTAGATTTCGTTTATGCCCATATTTTAAATCTTTATATCTTTGTTCTTGTTCTTATTTTTATGGTTACTTTTTAGTTTTCGTGTAATTTAGATCTCTTACTTTCATATTTATAGTCTAGATTTTATTTCCTTATGTCTATTTTGTAAAATAAGTAACTAAATCTTGTAGGTATTCTAGAATTGTATGAAACTAGTTTGATTTCTTTTATGATTTGTTGATTGCTCTCTTATGATTAAAATGATTATACTTAGGACAATCAACAAGAGAACTAATTAGTAGAAGAAGAATTTAATAATCTATACCTATCTTGAGTGGTTTGATAGATTATGCTTATGAAGTCTATAATAATTATCTACTTGTTGTTCTTTTCATGACTAAAAATTTTCCTTAGTCGATAATTTGATAGGTTATAATTTTTTTAAGTGATTTGATATTCTAGGCTTATTAAATCTAAAGTAAAATTTGATAAAAAGATAGTAATTCATAAATCCTAAATGAAATTAACTAGTGGATTCAATTCTAGATTTCTATCTTTTCTAATTTTCTCCTTCTTTTACTTATTTTGATTTTCCCCTTTTTGATTATTTTTTCTCTTCTTAATTTTGTTCTTTTCTATTTTCTTTATTTCTCCTCCTTGTTTAATCTTTGTTTTCTTTTATTTGTTCACATTCTTTCTCCCCTTTTATTCTAATTTTCTTTTGTTAATAAATATGCACACATTCTCTATATCTCTACAATTTCACTCCTCTTTGTCCATACATATTTATAAGATCCAATTTAGAATTTTTCTTTCACATCTTTCTCATGAGATTGATATTGTAACTATAGTATAACTTGATAGTTGTCCTCTTTCAACTTTGGTGCATATTTATTGCATCCATATCAAGCTAGATTAGCCATTCCTTCTTAGTCAAACTCAACATGAACTAAACAATTTGTATTAACCCTAATCCAAACTTGCATAGACTAATGAATTTTTTTGGAAAAACTACGAAAAAATATCTAAAAAGAGTTTTTTTGCTTTTGTTTTTTTATTTGTTAGAAGGGAAACAAAAACTAAAAGATCTAAAAGATTATTGAAAAAGAAAAGGAAAGAGAAATGAAAAACCTAACTAAACAAATCAAAAGACAATTACTTGAACAATCACCCTTAATTTATAGGATTAAGCCTAAACTCCACTAAACCAACTCCAAACCAAAAACTTCTTGAGTGAAAAAGACTCAAGTTTACTTAATCAGTTAGCTAGGTACGGATAGTACTGAAGGGAGGTCATAACGCTTTACACAACTCTTTTCTTGCAGAGTGCTTTACACAACTCTTAAACCTTCCCTTAGATGCCAACGGAGTCAAACAAATGTAAACTAGTTCACTTAAGGATTCTTTATTTTCTAATGAGCTTGAATCCTAAGGGGCCAATGTCTAGTGAATTTAAGGCTTGGGTTTATGTAGTGAGGAATTAGTGATTTTTGTACTACAGAAATGGTGATGAAATCCCTCACCTCATCTTTAGTTAGAGTTTTTACCCTTAAAAGTATTTTCAACTGTGTGCTCAAATCACTTTGGTGAATTCTAACTAACTATATGCAATGCAACCCTAAGATGTAAAAGCAACTATAAGATGATGCTAAAAAAATCTAATTAGGGTCAACAAACAAACAAATGTGATAGAGTGAGCTCTTGTTTTAATTTATTATCTTGTTTATTAGTTATTCAAGTGGAGGGTGGTTAGTATGGTCAATAAGGAAAAAAAATTTGTTGTTTTTTTATTAATTTTTCTTTGTCTCTAATTCTGAAAACCTAACTAGAGGGTGGAATTAAAAGTTACAAGAAAGAGAACTCACCTTGTCAAAGGATTGGCCCCTCTTGAAGCAAATTTCTTCTCCAATCTTCAATCTTCTTCTAGTTTAATCATTTACAATTAAACACACAAATTAAAAACTAAAATAGAAAAATTTAATAACAAGCACCTTCCCCAGCAATTGGCATCGAAAACTTGAGGCGAATAAAAATAAAAAGTTACAAGTGAACATCAATCAAGTTGTAGTATAAAAATATCGATCCATGGGGAGGAAGTGTATTAGAAAGAAATTCCTAAGAGGATTCTTGAAATGTGTAGGGAAGAATGAGAGTGTAAAGGTTAGTTGGGTTGACGGTTTGTCAAAAGTAAAAAAAAGGTTAAAGCAAGAAGGAAGAATGAGAAAAAGAGAAAAGAATAAAAAAACAAGAAGAAAATCAAATCAAAACAAGAAGCAAATAAAAAGATAGAGAAAATTAAGTGAGAAGACTAGGAATCTAGGATTGCATCTACAAGTTAATTTTAATTTAAATTTAAAAATTACTCTCATTTTATTCTCAGTACTTAGAATTATTAAATATAGACTATCTTCTTACTGAAAATAAGAATAGCATATTAAAATATATTCAAGCAATATTACTACTCACGAAAGAAATAAATAACTAAATATAACCCTAGAATTAAAAAATTATAAATTATCAAACCATTTAAAATAAGTATAGCCTATAAAAAAATTTCTACAAATTAGTTCTCTAGTTAATTATCCTAAGTATGATCATTTTAAGCACAAAAGAGAGAAATTTACAAATCAAAAGGAAATTAAAGTAGCTTCATCTAATCTTGAAACTCCTGAAGAAATTAGCCACTCATACGAGAAATTAAAACTAAAAAATTAAAATCTAAATTATAAACTATGAAAAAAATTAAATCTAAACTGCAAAGCAAAAAAAGAAAGAATAAAAAATCCACACTACGAAGTATGAAATAAAAGTGGAAGTAAATAAATCTACACTGCAAAGCATAAAAGAAATCTACACTATAAAGAATTAAATCTATGCTATAAAACTTGAAATAAAAATAAGAAATAAAACTTTAAAATATGTAATTCTAAAATAAGAAATCAAAAGCGAAAAATAACTACTTACATTGCAAGGGGTTGGCCCCTTGTGGAGCAAATCTTCATCTTCATTATCAAAAGAGAAGAAGAACAAATTTTAAGAAGGAGGAAATTTTTTTATTTATTGCAAACAAAAGTTTATAATTTTGGAAGGTCTTCTCAATTAATAGTAGCCCTCCTCTCTAAATGGAGTTTACAAAATATTTTTATATCTCTAACCATCTCTCTCCATCCCTATTTATAGCCTACAGTAATCAACAACAACTCTTGGATCAAACTCGGGCTCTAACAAAATCAAAATTAGCTAATGATTATTTTGTTACAAACTAATCGATTAGCTAAACGATTCACTAATCATTTAGCTAATCGATTCACTAATCGTTAAGCTAATCGATTCGCTAATCGTTTAGCTAATCGATTAGGTTGTAACAGAATTCATTTTCCGTGTGTTAACTTACTGACTTAACTTTTTCTTACACTTTTGGCATTGTGGACTACCTCTAAGGTTCTAGTATGCTTTAAAAGAAGTATTTTGGGCTTCTTTTAGCACTTAATTGATAAATCCTTTCTTACCTACAAATTTATAAAACAACCGTCATTAGTAAGTTTATTTATTCAATATAATAGATAATGGGTATAAAAGTGCAATAAAATATAGTTTTACCTAATGATTTTCGATGAGTTTACATCAAGCTTTAAGGTTTGGATATAGTTCAACACTTCACTACACCCTCAAACAGATGGACAATCTGACAAAACGATACAAACTATGGAGGAGATGGTGAGAGCCTACACACTAGATTTTGGAGGCAACTTGGCTGCGAATTGCCATTGGTGGAGTTCACCTACAATAACAGTTATCATTCTAGCATTGGCATAGCATTCTATGAAGCTCTATATGGGAGACGATGTAGATCACCTATCCGTTGGGAAGTAACTAGTGACCATCAACGGCTCGAACCTGATGTCATTCCAGAGACGACTGAGAAGATCTGAATCATCCGGCAACATATGTAGATGACACAGAGTAGATAGAAGAGCTATGCAGATCGATGATCGAAGGACCTTAAATTTCAAGTCAGTGATCATGTATTCCTTAAGGTTACACCAACCAAGGCATGTCAAGAAGAGGAAAGAGGAGCAAGCTTAGTTTGAGATACATTAGCCCATTTAAAATCTTGGAGAGGATTGGACCTATTGCATATTACCTAGCCTTGCCACTAGATTTGGAGAAGGTTCATGATGAGTTCCATGTCTCCAATCTGAAGAACTATGTGCTAAATCTAGGACATATCATTTCTTATTAAGGCCTACACCTCAGGGAGGATCTATTGCATGAGGAGCTGCCCATACGAGTGCTAGACTTCAAAGAGAAGAAGCTGAGGGACAAGTCTGTATTCTTAGTCAAAGTTCTATAGAACAATCATGGGGTTGAGGAGGTAAGATGGGAACCTGAGGCTGAGATACAAAAGGTGTATACATAATTATTTTAGGGGTACATAAAATTTTGGGGACGAAACTTTCTTTAGGGGGAAGTATGTAATATATTGATTTTTTTTCATTTTGACAACTGAATACCATTACCAGTACCAACCCTTGTATTGATAATTTGAACACACGCTTTCTAATGATATGAGAATTTTAGTTTTTCTGTATCTTTATTAAGGTCATTAATCCAATTTGTTTTGTTCACAAATAATCGTTAACATGAACGATAAGTAAGTATGGTTTAAATCCTAGTTAAAGATTATCCCAAAATATCATTATACCATTCTAAAACCATATATAAATGTATTTTAAATAATTTTTAGGCTGCTTTAATAGAGAGGAGGAGTTTTGCACATAAAACCTCATTATTTGTAGTATTTCAATATTACAGGACACATGCACTTGCCTATTTAAACACTCAACCTTCCCCCTGCCCCCTCCCCCACCCTCTCTCTCTCTTCCCCTCTCTCCCTCTCCTCCCCCTTTCAGCCAGGCAAACACCACAGCCTCAGCTCCTCAAAACTTCCACCATTTCTCCATCTCTCAGGGTCTATTTCTCTAGCAAGAAAGAGGAATTAAGTCAAGGATCTAGGAGGAGTGACATTGAAGGACTCGGAGGGTTTCTTTGAGCTCCATTTTGTATACTTTTTAACCATACACTAATTTGATGATCTTTTAGTAGTGCAGATCTGATTTGCCTTGATGAATTGTTATTTTCAGCTTGCATGTGAGTAGCTCAATTCATGCTTTCATGTAAGGCTAAAGTAAAGATTGGTTCATGCATGTCAACAAATATGGGTAAAATAGTGATGTTTATGATCATGGAAAGTAAGATTATTATATTGCTCCTAGAGGTACATAAAAATTAGGCATGACCCGTCCGTAATAAGGAGGGTCGACCTGCTCAATTTTTACATACACTCCTATACATATACAATAATACTGATGAGCGAAATTAAAGCAACAAAAATATATACAACACCCAGAATCACAAGGTTGATAGCATAGTCCACAAAATACTAGAATAGCAGAAAGCTAAATGGAACAATAATACAGTATAAGTCTGATAATGACTATAATACACATTAGTACATGTCCGATAAGTCAAAAGTACTACAAAATTAAATACAAAATAACTCCTACTATGGTTGCCACGGGAGCTAATCTTCTATGCCGAGGTCTGTGATCCTCTTGCCCTTGCCAACTGTATGACCTGCGAATGAATACGAAAACAATAAGGATGAGCCTAAGGCCAATAGGTAACCATAAAAATCTCCGGTACAACTTAAGGGGATAAATAAAATGAATAGTCATTAATATTTGAAATTAAATGAATGGATCTTAAGAATACGCTACTAATACTCATATCATGATCATTGATCGAAATGAATTAATAGATGTCAATATGACTAATCAAGCTCTACTATTCTAAATCTTTCTCCTATACACACATACATGCATGCCTACATGAGATTCTAGATAACTAGGCCTTTTATTATTTTTTAACTTATAATTTATTTCACGGTATATGCTACACTTGAGATGGTTACATCCCACACTCATAATATGCACAATAGCAAATGCAGTGTACATGCAGCAATTTGAGATGGATGTGAGGTAGAGTAATTGATGTCCAAAATGCATGAAAATAGTGCCATATGACTCTAAAATGTGTCTACTTTTCAGAACAATAAGCTATTTTCAAGACTTATGTGCATGGCTCAAGTTATACACAGAATATGCAGGACATATACAGACTATAACGGCAGGCTAATGTAGCAGATTTAAGTGCATAAATGAGGGGTCAAATGGCATCCAAAATTTTTGAAACACTATTCAAAGTATTTCTATACAAGTCTAGGTTTTTGAAACAAAAATAAATTCATGCATGCAAACTTTCTAAAGAGAGTTATGTCCTATGTAACATAAAAGGGTCAGTATTTTAGACTCGTGCCAAGAGCAGAATTAACTCCCTCATCTTACTAGCTCTTCCAAGTATAACCCACAATCAAAATATAACCACAACTATGATATGGATAATTTAACCAACCTAGTTTCAGATTATAAAATTTTATTTACTCAAATAAAAATAGAAATTGAGATACATGCAACACACCACTAGAGGGCAGACTGAATATATTGTGCACATACATAGAGTTTGACCACAGATTTGAACAAGTAAAAGATCTTAGAATTGGATAAAATTAGATTCAAATGAAAGATATGACAGTCTAGTTTTGGAATATCTAAATAATTAAAATTATGACTAACGATCACAGAGATATGGATACGATATTACGTGGGTGTCACAAAGCACTATCACACAGATTCTAGTGCACATAAAACACATTTAATCATGAATAAGAGATAGCAAACGACATTGAAAATGAACCAAACTAATTTTAAAAGAAAGTCAAATGAGTCTAGTTTCTAGATTGACAATAATGTAATATATGCAAGATATACATGGAGAGGTATGCTCCCTGTAGAAAATCTCAAGCAGTCTATTTTAAACACATGCATCCACTTCTACTAAGAATTCGAGATAGCAAATGATATCGACATTTTACCAAACCAAGTTTAAATGAAAGGTATATAAGTAATGATTTGAAAACAGAAATTTTCTCTTAAAAATAATATTTCTAGGGAATGTTATGGCCAAAATATTAAGAGCATATCCTGCAGCAAACTTTCTACATGAGAATAAGTCATAGAGACCGACATGCAACCCATTCAATCACCCATCCAACTCATAACCAGATCCAAAGATCATCTTTTTCACAACTTAAAACTCAATATTCTTGAAAGATCACATTTCTATTGAAAAAAAAGAACAAAGGTGGTGCCTTTTGCACTTTCTAATGGCATGCATGAACCAAAATACCATCTACCCTTACATGCAAGCCTAAATTCAACTAAAAAATACATTGCATGATCAAAGCAGCCATTAACTAAGAAAACCTCAGATACACTCACTTGAATTATTAAAATATAGATCTACTAAAATTTTACCTAGAGGATGTTCAAATCTCCTCTCTTTCCAAGCCTCAATGCCCTTTCTTGGCTATCTCAAGCTTGCTCTTCTTCTTCTTTTTTCCTCTTTGTTTTGAGAAAATAAATGATGGAAAAAGAAATGGGGTTGCTGCTAGATGAGGCTGGACATAGGTGGTGGAGGGGAGAGAGGGTTTGGCAATTTTATTTCTCGACAGTGAAAGTGAAAGAGAGAGATTATGGTGGTGTGTTATATATACTTTACCCATGTGCTTGGAAAAACATGGAATATGGCAATATATAGGGGATTTTGTGAAAAATTCATCCACTATCGTGGCTAACCAAATATTTAAATGTGTTGTTTAGAGAGTTTTAAAATAGGTATTTATCAAATTGGATTAACTCTAATCAAGGTTTAAAACATGGTTGATTAAGGTTCACATGCTAGGTTTATATGTATGCTATAACTTAGTTAACCCTCTCGAGAAAATAGCTAAGTTAGAATCATCATACCAAGAGATTATATGAAACAAAAGGAAGAAAAGGAAATATTGATTCATGGACAGGTATTGGTAATGGTATCCGATGATCAGAAGGAAGGAAAAAAATTTTGTGACGTTGCATACTTCCCCCTCAAGGAAATTTCGTCCACGAAATTTTACGTACCCTCAAAATAGATATGGATATGCTTTTCACATCTTAGATTCTGTTTTCAATGTTACCTCCTAAACCCCTTGATTATTCCATAACACTTTAACTAGCAATATGGACTTGTTTCTTAGCTACTTCTCTCTGAAGTCTAGCACTTAAACTAGTCATTCTTCATAACATAGATCCTCCCACAGGGGCAAGGCTTGGTGTGAAATGAAGTGTCTTGGGTCAATTACATACTTCTTCAGGTTGGAGATGTGGAACACATTATGAATCTTCTCCAATTCTTAGGGCAAGGCAAGTTGGTAAGCCACAGGTTCGATTCTCCAAATCTCGAATGGCCCAAGGTATCTTATACAAAGTTTGCTTTTCCTACCACCTCTTAATATGCATTTCATTGGTGAAGTCTCAGAAACACATGATCGCTGACTTGAAATTCTAGATCCTTACATCATCAATTTGCATAGCTCTTTTGTCTAATTTGTGCCATCATCATATGTTACCGAATAGTTTGGATATTCTCTGTCGTCTCTTGGATTACGTCATGTCACACCCTGGTTCCAAAGCGTAATAACTGAAACGTGACTCAGCAGGCGACACAACCATTCGGCAATATTCATGCCTCTAGATCATCCTAGATACAAATATATAGCCAAAACTACAGCATAGAGCATGTAATTAATATAACAAAAGAAATTTATAGATAAAGAAATCTCCAAAAAGACAAAGTTTAACTGCAAGTCCACAACTATCCACAATGGAAAAGAGTAAGAAAAAATACGTCCAAGTCTAGAAAAGTCACATATGGCTCAAGGAAAAGTCTGAATCAAGTAACTACCTAAACCAATTAACGCTGAAGAACTGATAGGACAAAAGGTGATCACTGCCGCTAGGCCTGCTCCTCATAATACTCTTGATCCTGCGAAGAAAGAGCAGTCCCCGAGTCTAGACTGCGCAAACCCCAGGGTAGTGTATGTGAGAAAATATTGAGAAAACTTATAAAAAATTGAATGTTGTTCACTCTAACTGACTTAGAAAAAGAACGATTGCAGGTCTCTCAAATGCAATCCCTCTTTCTAACTGACTTAGAAAAGGAGGAATCACAAAATCTCTCGTTCGGTTGCCCGAT
>JBAKGM010019505.1:0-10459 GCA_037177215.1 Asparagus racemosus | reverse complement strand
TAATTTTCTTTCCACTTTTTTTGGTTGGAGCCAAACAAAGAAAGTACTTGGAAAATCTTTCCAACACTAACTTTTTGAAACAAAATAAAGCCTTTCCAAGAAAGACATGGAAAAGCTTAGATTTGATGTTCTACTCCAAGAATTGTTTTCTTGAATATTTGAGATTTGAAACAAACACACCCGACATCACAAAATGAACTAAAAAGTTAGAAAGAGAAAAATCCCTTTAAATTGGAAGGACACAAGAGGATAGAGAAAATCAACTGTAAAAGCAAACACTTTTCCTCTCCTCTCCTCTCCTCTCCTCTCCGCAAACCAAACATGAAGGCTTATGGGGATTTTCATCCTTCCACTTCATTGCACCTCCCCTCCCCTCACCTTCCCTCCTCAAACCCCCTATTGGTTTGAAGAGAAATTTTCTCATAAAATTGAAATAAAAACTAAAATACATTTTGCATATCCAGATTATGGCAAAAAACTCTATATGCACAATAGAAAAACTATCTCTATTCATTATTATTATTATTATTATTATTATTATCATTATTATTATTGAAGTCAACTTTTTAGTTAGGTCTGCTATCTTTCTAATTCTTTCCACTACAACGGTACTATTCTATAAAATCCTGAAGTAGACTTCAGCATCAATACATTATTTGCTAATTAAAGTGAGACAACATGAAACCATCACATAAATCTTACTAGTTATTCCATGGATTCATGTATGTATTCTTATTTTTTAAGTCTATTTGGAAGTTGAGGTGCATTATCCTTTTAGGGGGGGGGGGTGTTTGGTTTGCTAAAATGAGGCCCGAAACCTATTTCCTTCTCTTGATACAGCGTCCACATAGGACTTTTTCTTTCCCTTTGTTTCATTATGTGGGTTTGGTTTGTGGAGAGAATTAGGGTTTGCAGTGGCGGAAAACAACTCCACCTCAGCCAAATCGCTCATCGCGATTTCCTCCAAAATAGAGCAGAAAAGCCCCTAAAACCCTCCTCTTGTGTCCTTTTGTCAGATCTACAATAGTTTTTGGGGAAATCGCTCGGTTGGCTAGGGTTACCCCCAAGTCCTGCTATTTCTCTCTTCACGCATTGGATCTAGAATAATTAGTTGCTTGCGGTTTTTCACCTTTAGCCTGCCTTAGATCTCTGCTGATTTCTTTTGATTTTTGCTAGATCTCGAAAAAAGGCAGTGCCTTTCTTAGGGAATTTCTTCCAATTGTTGCTTGATTTGGACAAAGTCGACAATTTTACGGGTGATTAATTTTGATGGCTGCAAATGATTATGAGGAACCGCTAAAGTAGTAATTTCCAGTAGAATGAAATTTGAATTAACAATATTTACATAAATGAATGAGTTAAAAATAAAAAATCTTGATAATATATAGTTTTGATACAATTTCAACTTCTGGGTTTTTCAAGTTTTTCATTTTTTGGGAATTTTTTTATGAACCATTTCAATTGGTTGAAGTAGCTTGTGCATTGTGATTTAGTTTAGTGGTTTTTGTTTTTGTTGTATATTGATGGGTTCTTTTTAATAAATAATGGGTTTTGAACATCATGTAAATGTACTGAGATGTCCTGAAGTTAAACTTTTATGCTATCCAAGTCAACTATGGCTGCTGTTCCCCCCTCCCCCCTCCTTTCCTTTTCCTTTTCTTGCTAGAAATTGTGTAGTGTTGGAGCCAAATGTATGTCCCTATTATGGGTGGCGGAGCCAGGACCCATTAGATAGTGGGAGTAAAAAATTATAAATAAAATATAGTATCAAACGTCGTTGCTTTAAAGAACTCTCGACATTATCTTGGTAGTTATGATTTTTTTAAAATTTATCTATGATATATTTAAAAATATACAACTAAATTATTTTTTGTATAATTAGAAACAATAAACTACTACTATAAATTGAGATTAATAATTATAATATAGAAAAAAAAATTTCCACTTAAAAAAGTATTTTGATCGATCATGGCCATCGTCAGACCTTTTTCCCCTTCTATTATGTAACTAAGTTTTACCCACTATATCACAATTCACGAGTTCTGCTCTTATGCAAAAATAATTCTATTAAAATCTTATGCAAAGTATTTAGAACATATAAAACTTAAAGATTGTACATATTTTCCCCCCAAAATCCAAAATCATTCTATCTCTCTAGTAGCCGCACCTTTCGTTTTGATTTTCCCTTGAAACGGATCGATCCATAATGACGACAACGTAAGAGGGATCGATTAGAGATAATTAGGATTAATTAATGGGTATTTGGATTTAACTAAATAGGCCTTATCAAACTAATTGCATTTAGTTAAAAATCCATTATATTTAACAATGTAGGCCTCTATTTAAAGTACATGTCATTATAATTAAAAGTATAATTTATTTTAACTTACAAGTGGGCTATAATAAAATTAAATTGTAAATACCATAATAATTATGTGTCTAAGAGACAAAGTGGGGGAAAATACTTAGCTAGCGTCTTTATATTAGATTTATTACATAGGAGGGGTGTATAGCAATTTTTTTGAGTGGGGGCACGTGGCCACACTTGCTTGATTGTGGCTCCGCCACGGCCTATTATTATACCCTCTGGTTGACAACATGGAGAATTAGTTCATTATTTAATCGCTAAATACTAAAAATTAAATATGAAACAAAGTGAGTTAATCTATCTTAATTTGGCAAATGTAAGGATTAACACCACTTTTCTGGATGAGTTAACAAACTTAACCCCTCAAAGCTAGGGATTTACTACAAGTGATGTCTGTCAACGGATAAGGTTAGAGGATTAACCCCCCCTTTAGCTATATCACACACACATATATATATATAAAGGAAATAAAATGTCCCTCTTAATTTGACAAATGCATGTAAAAGGATTAAGTTAACCCTTTAGAGGGTTCAAAAATGAATTAACTCCTCACATTGAGGGGTTTACTGATCCACACATGAGATGAGTTAAGAGATAATTATTTATTTTATAAAAAAGGATTAATCCTTCTTATTCGCAGATATTGAAGAAGATCACAATGATTGAAATAAATCTTACCTAGCAAGTTAACCAATTTAAACTCTTCAGATTATTAAATGGACAAACTAAATTAAACATCACGTGAATTTCTCTTCCTTGGAACTTTTGCTGAATAGTAAATATGTTAAGAAATAACTCATTTATTCATAAATCAGTGTTCTCAAACTTCTAAAACCATTAACATTATATTAAATCTTATGTGGTGGGTTAATCAATTTGATCATCTTTTATTCTAAATGGATTAAATATTTAACCCTTCTTTCTAATCTCTCATCCTTAAATCTTTACCAAGGGCCCGTTTGGCTCTTTTTATGTTTTTCACGTGAAAGTTACTGTAGCTGGGAAACGAGTTGGAAACTTGGATATGATAGCTACAGTAACTTTCACAAAAAACGCTTCTTTTTGGGAGGAATTGGTCAGAAGCTGCCGTGTGGGATTTTTTAGTGCCATGTCAGCACTCCATTTGCACATCCAAATAGTGTAAACGCGTGAAAGTTACTGTAGCCTGACAGCTAGAGTAACTTTCAAGCAAAAACAACGCAACCAAACGGGCCCCAAATGGAGCCATTGAACTGCACAAGAAAATGATGCATTGTCTCCAAACGCCTTATTTCTATACTATTATATTAAAAACTCGGTAGAGGTACCAAAAAGTTTGAATGACATTGTACAACAAAATAGAAAAATGAGGGGTATATAACTAATTTCCTTTTTCTTTTCTCTTTTATTTTTCGAAAACATTCTAAACTATAATATGAGTATACAATTGGAGCTTACTAATTAAATATCTATCACAATTTGTGTTGTAAGAGATATAAATATAAAATTATAAAGTTCTTTTCTAAAATATATTATTAGATATCAATGAATTAAAATACAATAATTAGAATTTCAATATATTTTAATCTACATATTATCAAAAGTCAAAATATATCTACATACTAGGGTGAAATAATTAAATGTAATAAAATAAAAATAAAATATGAAACATACTCTTCTATTAATGTTATTTTAAGTGTTCTTAGGATGGTATTTTGAAAATAATCAATAAAACTATAATGTACGCTTTTTTCTTTCGTTAAAATCATGCCACTAGTTAAGTTGTTTCAAATAAGGTAACATAAAATAACTCATTTCAAATGAAAACAATACCATACAAATATCTTATAACTCCATGAAACTTTCTGTAAGTGCCCCATTTTATATAATATTTGGGATGATTAAGTTTTCACATCTAGCACATACATTTGCACGTGCGATAATGCTAGTATAATTGAAAAACTTGAGAAGTTTCATTAATTATTATATTAATCACGTAATCTTCTGTAAAAAGAAATTTGTAAGAATTTGATGCCGGACTTTGCATAGATTATTTTTAGACTAGAAGTAGACGGATTTGTCGCCTATAAATCAACTGGTCCACTTGTAGCATGACATTGTTTACTTGATTTCCAACAGGAAAGAGTGCATCTAATGGAACTTATTATATTTGTTTATTAGAGTTTAAAGATCTCGGAGCATGGGAAGTGACGTTCATTTTTAATATGGGTAGCTAAATGGCATGGACTGCTGATTTAAATAATTTACTTTTATATTTTCTTAAGATAAAAACTATTACTCAAGTCACATAACATGACAACATGTTAAGGATTAAATTTAAATTAAAATATGTAAAAGTAGGATTCTTAACTTTTATCTCGCAATGAAGCAATGACGCAGTGATACAAATTTTATGACACAAATTAAAAGCAATTCTCTTAACCTACAAGGACATATTAGGGTGTAAAACTACAATTCTAAATACTTACAATTCTTACGAAATTTTAACTAATTACCATGATAATTACAATGAAATAATTATCATATGCTTACATACGTTTGACATTTTCATGACAACCTTGACTTCTCTTGTAACATGGGGAGAATCTGAATTCAATCCAAACTTTAAATCCTGATAGAAAAGGGTCAACCTAGGTCCAAATCCTGGTTTTCTTTTCTATTCTTTTTTGTTTCTTTTTTTTTCCCCTAGTTGGTCTAAACCGTGTTTGATGTGCCAGTTTGGAGCATTTGATATATGCTAAAGTTTGTTTAGTTAGAAAAGAACCTGGTTCATCCCCCCTAGAATCAGTACCTATCTAAATTGGAGGCAGGAAATTTTTGTTTCTTTCTATTGAATACTTCTCATTGAGGCCCACAATGAAAACACAAGTAAAAAAATAATAAATAAATAAATAAATAATAAAAATTTACTTTTTTCAGAGTTGAAAACAATTATATAAAGTTTTAGCCACCAATAAAGACCAAACAATGCATAGGGACCATGGGTTATTTGGAATTTATATACCTTATCCTTGAAGGATAGCGTGTGTATGTTGTCCACATGTAGATGAATCAAGGCCGCATTTTGTTTTGATTTCAAGAGAAGAAAGTATAGGATAAGTTTCTATTTATTTTATTATTTAAGTAAAAAGCAATAATGACATTTTGTTTGCTCCTTAAACTTTTGTCTACTTTTTTTGGTGCATGGCATTTAGAGAAGTCCAAATTTATCAAATTAATGAACCATAATTACGTATAATCTATAGAAATTCTAATTATAGAATAGTCCAAAAATTAGAACATAATCATGTTTTTTGTTGTGTAAAAAATCCCCTAGTGATTAAAAAATTCAGTGGAGACGGTTTATAGCATTTAATGGAACCAAATGAATGTTAACCATTGAATCTGTAATTTCTTGTACCCAATAACTTTTGATCCAAAATGTTGATCATTCATCATGCAATCTTCACCATCGTTTTTGACCCTTTACCTCACCTTTTTCATTCATGACATGTGTCATGATCACTCTTCACTCATGTTTTCTTGTCATGCTTTAATTTTATGATTTGATTATGATTTAATGGTTGGTTTTAATTGGTTTTGTATATGATTTGTTTTCAACCATCGATTTAGTGATCGATGAGTTTTTGAGTTTCAGTCTATATTTCAAAATCTAGATATCTTTTCACAACCTTGGATTTAATTAAGTTGATTATTTTGATTTATTATGGTTTTTCATGTTTTTTAAATATTTTTTCTAAGTTTTTTTAAAAACCGGGTCCTTAAAGGGTCTTTACCGGGTTAAATCCATATTAACCTAATATCTCCTCTATAAATACCAAACATTTTTCTCAAACCCTAGATTAGTTCAGCTCTAAAAGTCTCTCATAAACTCTAGCTGAAGCTTGGAGCTTGGAAGAGAGGAGAAGTTTATCTTTTCAAGGCAAGTGTTTGTAAATGCTTGTTCATTTCTCTTGTTGTTTTTGGGTCCAAGATCCATTTATTATTTTTATTTTCTTTGATTTTCTTGATGATCTTCTGAATTATTTAGCTGAAGCTTGGAGCTTGAAGAGAGGAGGAGTTCATCTTCTCAAGTCAAGTGTTTGTAAATGCTTGTTCATTTCTCTTGTTGTTTTTGGGTCCAAGATCCATTTATTATTTTTATTTTATTTGATTTTCCTGATGATCTTCTGAATTATTTAGTTGTATTTTTCGATTTTTTAAATAAGTTTAGTTTTTGTGAAAAACTCATGTTTTAAACATGTAATTCATGCATTGTTTTGGTAAGAGATCTATGAGGGTTGATCTAGATTCTAATTTTTGATGCTTTGAATTGTTATTTGATGTTTATGGATGAGATTAGAAAGGATATTTCATCATTCTTGATAAAAGAGCTCTTCAAGCTTAAGCAATGGTAGAATTTGACATAGGCAATGGTTTTATGTGAAACTTGTTCTCAAATATCCCCTTGATGTTAGAAATCATGGGTAGAAAGTAGAGTTTAAGTTGGTTGAGTTTTGATCGTGTTTTGAGTCAAACAGTTACAAAAATCAATGATTTTTAGGTCAAGCAGGTGCTCTGCCTTCATGATCTTGTGTGTTGGGGGTGTAGGCATTGAAAATCGCTTATCAGTACCCGAATGAGACTCGTGACGGTGGGTTGACAACCGACGACCCATCTAACGATGCAACCAAGAACCACTGACGACGTAATTGCGCCACAAAAATGTATAAAGCAAGTCGACGAACGGATGAAGTGAGTCGGCAATGCGTACAAGTCAACGAAGCGACGTATCATAGAATAAATCTAACAGCAAGCTTCAGGTTAGTGAGATTCGACAAGGCGAGTCGACCGGACTCGAACGTCGACGAGACGGAATTAATCGGACTCAAGCGATGATGGAACTACGCCGATCGGATTTCAGAATCAACGGAACGATCAACTGAGTTTTGATTTGGCACAACCAGACGAAACGAGCTTGGACAGAATAGTGACGAACGCCGGAAATTGGAAGAGAGCTCCAAATGAGTGCCTAGGCACGGCCGAGGCACCACTTGGTGCCTTGGCTACAGTGCCGAGGCACCAATGGTGCCAGGCCAAAAAGCCCAACACCCCCCATTCTCGCTTATAAATAGGCCAGGGGGGTTCAGTTGCAGAGGTTGGAAATTTTAGAGCTTCAAGCGAGATCCACGCGAGCTTTTGCACAGATCCGATTGTCTGCAAAATCAAAAGGCCAGATCCAGATCTCAAGCAAACGAAGAACGCTCAAATCCCGTCAAAGAGAGGAAGATCGGGAGCAGATCTACATCAGATCTACGACATATCCCTCCGAATCTAAGCTTGGTCTTAGTTCCGAGAAGAGCCATGAAATCGCTTGGTCGATTTCACCTGCTTTAGGCAATCTATTTCCTTCGTGAAATAGTCCCCTCATCCCCATAGATCTCTACTTGGATCAGATTACGCGGTGGTCCACGGACATAAAAAGTCTCCGGCACAGGCAAAGACACTCACGCAAGCGAGGATCCGACAAACAGATCCCGCGTTTGTTCAACAACGGTGTAAAGTTGTAATCTTTTTCGATTCTCATTGTAAGCCTTATAAAAAGGCAATTTTTATTTGAATTTTTGTTATAGGTGACTGAAGTTTATAACAAGTTCAAATCAATGACAATAGAAACAACTTTCCTCGTGAACAGTTACAGGCTATCTAACAGAGATTTCGAGACTTTGAAGTCTCTATTGAAGCATTACAACTTCACAGGACTTAGAATCTCGTGAAGTTACTAACCCCACCTCACTTAAACTGCTATATTCTCTCTCTCCCCCCCAACTACTTAAATCCTCTGCCATCGGTGACCCCCATACACACCGACCATTTCCAATCACATCTCTTCACCGCCACCGACCTAATTTAGGGTAAAAGTTCCCAGAAGTTCGCCGAATCTCAAATTTAGGGTTTAAACTTATTTTTGGTAAAATCTTTAAACCTTTTGGTTTTTCTCCTAATTTTTTTTACATATTCTCACTATTTCATCATAATAGCTTGTTTTAGTTTAGATTTTTGGATTAATTTTGGAATTATTTTTGAATTTTATGAAGGAAAAATAAGGAAATTTGCAAGTAATTTGATGGGAAATTAGGGACAATTATAAAAACTAGTGAATTAAATTGTTAAAAGTGATCTTTGTTAAAAATATTTAAATTAGAGAATCGTAAAATTAGGGAAATGAAAATTTTAGTGTTTGACTTGGTAAAAATTAGGGAATTGTAAAAATAAAGTATAAAATTTTAAATTAGGGAAATTAATTATAAATATTATTTTTAGTGTTCTTTGTGTAATACTAGTTAATATTGAAATTTTTTACTCCTCAGAAGTAACAATGTGCGATCGAATCTTAATCCTTTGTTCGTATGATGGAAAAATTAACTATCTCGAGAATAAGATGTCTGTATATGAAGGAGGTGTGACGAAACTGTTGTTTATATCCAAATCATGTACTTTCGATAAATTGGTTAATGACTTACACAAACTTACATAACCAATCCATGTGAGTATCACCTCAATGTGGTTTGCAATTATCCCGTTACAAGGAACAGAACAAGCGACATTAAAATTGTAAGTGACTACGATATGGGTCTTATCTTCATATTGAATGACGAGAAGTATTCGATGGAATTATTTATTGAAAAGCATCACAGAAATTTGGGCAAAGTGGTGAATCACGACGGAGTGTACACTCGCATGTTGGTGGACCTTGAAGTTGACTCGACCGCTTTTTTGTCTCCGCAACGGGATATGGGTTAGACACAGTCACAATACTTTAGCAGTCCTTCACTTGTAGGGACTTCAAGTGCTTCGATAATAACGCTCCCCAACAAGATATAAGGCCTTCCATAGGAGTGCCAATATAAGAGGAGAATGTAAGTGTCAAATCTGAGGATGATGATGAAGAGGATAGCTTACAAATTAATAGCATGACATGTTTGATAGATCATAATGAAGGTAACAACCGATTAATTGACCGATGTTATTCTAAAAATGAGTATGTTGTATTAGAGGATCCGCAGCCTGATGAATTTCATGGAGATGGATGAATTGATGACTCGACAATGGAAAATATTCCTATTGGCCCAAATTTAAATGATGATATATAAGGCGACGACTTCACATTCAGAAAGGGTGGTCTATTTGAAAGTAAGGAGAAATTGATTCATGCGCTTCGTTTATGGTCCATAAAAAAATGTCAAGTTTAGGTAGACAAAATGCAATGCAACAAGTTATAATGTAGTTTGTTTTTACAACAAAGATGTTGAACAAAAAGATGTCGATGGTCACCACGACGAAAATGCAAAGTGTCTTTAGAAGCTTAATTCCCTCTTGGGGGTAAGAGTAGGTGGGTAATTTAAAATGACACACCACAATGGAGTTCACACATGTAGTAATCCTCGATTAGATATTAATCATAAACATGCGTCCACCTCTTTCATATATCAATTGATTATGGCTAAACTAAGGAAGGCCAAAGGATATTCGTATTTTAGTGCGTGAAGCGACCACCTTGGACATGTCATACAACAAGTATTGGAATGCTCGGAGGAAGGTGATGATAAAAATATTGGGAGATTTAGAGAAATCTTATGAGACATTACCACATTATCTTGAAGCGCTCAAAAAAGAAAATCCAAGGACAGTGTATGAAGTATCATCGGATCTCGTTGATGGCGGAGATAGATGATTCACGGGAGTATTTTGGGCATTTGGTCCTTGCATCGAGGGATTCAATTATAGTCGTGTTATTCTTAGCATTGATGACACACACTTGTGTGGTAAATATAAAGGCGTTTTGCTCATTGCAACTGGAGTAGATGTAGATGGCGGTTTATTTCCTTTTGCCTTTGTAGTGATTGATGTTGAAAACACCGAAAATTGGTCATGAATTTTTACATGTATTAGTTATCATATTCCTAGTGTACAAATGCGGTCGATTACATTCATATCTGATAGGGTGAAAGGAATTCCAAGAGCACTCCAACAGCATTTTCCATCACCGCATCAACATCGCTATTGCTTACGACATATTAGGGATAACTTCAAGAGGAAGCATGGACAAGT
>JBAKGM010019504.1:0-10460 GCA_037177215.1 Asparagus racemosus | reverse complement strand
TTTCAATTATCTAAAGCTTGATTAAGTTCATAACTTAATTGATTCAATTAATCAATCTTATTTTCTTGAATTTTACAAACCTGATTCCATAATCTCTATATGTAAATGTCTTTTTAAGATATCCAATCAAGAAGGTTATTTTAAAATCTATTTATCAATATCTTATATTCATAACATGTTGAAATGACTAAATAGATTCTTATGAACTATAGTATTACAACTGGAGAAAATGTTTCTTTAAAAATTATAACTGTTTGTCATCAAATATGACATCAACTCAATTACATGAAATCATGTCCAACATGACATTTGTATAAGTTTTAGGATTTTTATTCTCATTATTACTTTTCATCAAATATGTTTTTAATACGGTTACCATACTATACAGGTGGATGAAAAAAAGCATATTGGATCTCCTAATTGTAATGAGTGTATTCAACAATAAATTTAGTAAGTAAATCTCCATTTACTTTATTACTTAAATCTCCCACTAAATTTATACAACTCATTTGAAGTTTCTTCCACTCGATTAAATAACTCTCCCACTAAAGAAATTACATTTTCTTCTAGAGCTATATCCATCCTAGATCAACGAACTTGATTTTATAAAAGAACGCATTTCTAATAATAATTATTATTGTCTGAAAATTACGCTAGGATTATCAATATAATTCTAGTACTTTCTTTTGGATAACCTACTAGTAGGCTTTTATTTATTTTAGACTCTAATTTGCCCATATTTTATTCTCTAATAAGAATGTGACAACTCCAAATCTCCAAGCATCATACACTTAATTTTTTTCATATCCACATCTAATATGGATTGGAAGAAAAAGATTTAGCAGGAATTCTATACAATAAATTATATGCAATCTCCAATGCATAACCTATAAGAATGTAGGAATAGGTAAATGCTTAGAACAAATCCAACCATATCGAATAAGGTTTAGTTCTATTTTTCAGATAAATTATTAAGAGTGGCGAATTAGTAGGTGTCAAGTACTAGCAATTCCATTTCGATTATAAATCTCTTAAACTTCTAAGAATAGGAACTTCTCACCTCGATCAAATCGGATGACTTTGATACTTTTATCAGGTTCCTCTTTAACTTCGGTCCATATTATTTGAACTATTCAAGAACATTCAAATTTATGATGCGAACGCATAAATATATCAATATATAAATGCATCATAAATGAATACTATAAAATAAAAATATTCAACTATTGCTTTAACAGTTAAAGGATCATATACATTTGAATATATGAAGTCAAGAGTACTTAGAGCTTTAGAACTATTTTGAAAAACTAGTTTGGTCATCTTGTCTCTTAGACAATATTTACAAGTTAAGAAATATTCTAATTTTAGAAAATTCAAAGGACTACCCTTTATCAACTTGTTGATCTTATCAACATTAACATGATCTAACATTGTGTGCCAAAGATAAGTTGGATTATCTTGATCCAATCTATGTTTAAGAGATTTATCAATTTCAATAACATTACATAAGAGTTACGTGTGATAATTATGAAATATAATCTGCCCTAATTTCATAATTATCAACAAAGCAATTTCTAAACTTTTAATAGAATTTCTATTTTACAATAAAATAAAAAATCACTGCTATAAAGTTTAGAAAACAGAAATCAAATTTCTTCTAACTTTAAGAAATATTAAGACTTAATCTTTAAATTTTATTTCATGCCCTTTACTCAAAATCAGAAAGAAATTTATTTATTTACAATGTTGAAACTATGGTTTTTATTTCTATTGTCAAAGTTAATCTTTTCTTGTACTCTTACAACAATTTATAAGTATGTAAAGATAAACTAGAATCAATACATCATATCTAAAAAATCATTCATATCAGTAGTCTCTACTAACAAATGGGGTGAACTATCTTCAAAAGATATTTCCTTATTAAGTGACATAATGTAACTTTTACAATTTATTTCTAATGACGTTCATTATTTAAATTCTCATTTCATGTTTAGAAACATATTTTACTTTTCACATTTCTCTCTTAAGAAAATTTTCTTTTCTTAATACTGGACAATCCAGTTCGATATCCATTATTAAGATTTTAACCTGCTTCATAATATTCTTTTCCCTTTTTCTTCAACAAATTATTCAAATCTAATAAAGTGATAGTTGAATTGAACAAGGGGTGAGCAGTGAGAAGTAAACATCAGATCAACGTTTGATTTTAATCTTAACTTCCAAGAAATCTAATTTGTCAATATACATCTGTTCGCGAGGAAAGTCAGTCCGATCTTCATTGCACTTGAACTCATTAAAGTTTTATGCAATTACAAAAGAGAGGCGTCTTTTTATAAGACTTACAATGAAAATCAAGAAAAATTACAACTTTCTCCTGAACAAATGCAAAAGCCGGTTTATCGCACTCCTGCTTACGTGCGATCAGCGCTGGTGCCGAGGTTTATCCGTGGACCACCACATGATCAGATCTAGGTCAAGTCTACAGGATCGAGGGGACTACTTCACAAAAGAAATAGATCACCTTAAGTGGATGAGATCGACTAAGCAAAATTATTACTCTTCTCGGGATCAAAAAACTAAGTTTTGATCCAGAGGGAAGCGCCGTAGATCTGGTCTAGATCTCCTCAAACTCCTTTACTCGATGCGTAGGACTCGCTAAGTGTTCAGATCTGCATTGGGAAGAACTCCAGAGTTGTGGAAAACAAGAAATTCAGTGCAAAAGAGTCTAGTCCCAAAATTCCAGCCTCTGCAAATGAGTCCCCCTCTCTATTTATAAGCGAAGAGGGGGGTCTGCTTGTGGCCGAGCCACCAGGGGGTGGCTCGGCTACTGAGCTACCCACGTGGCTTCATTCTGACATTTTTCTGAGTCCAATTTATTCAGTCATGTCGATTCCCGAGTCTGGATGTTTGTTTCGCTGATTCTGGAATCTAATTGGTTCAGCTCTGTTGATTTCCCTGGCACCGAGGCTTTACCGTTGAGTTCGTGTCTTATCGACTCACTTCATGCATTTTGTCGACTCACTTCATGCGTTCACGTCATCAGCTATTTACTGCTGGATTGCCGTTGAATTGTCGGATGGCTCGCCACACATCAACTCCCTGTCACGAGTCGAGTTCGGGGTCTTATAGGCAATTTTTGACGCCTAGAGATACCCCCTCCAAAGTATTTCAGTCTCGTTCTTTTATAGAAGAGCTTGAGATACTTTGGATATGATAGGCCCCAACCTTTAATAGATATAACAGGACCTAAAAAATAGCTTCAGACCTTGATCTCTCCTTCCAAATTATCCAGTGGTTTGTAGGATGGCTAAAAGTGTCACGGTACTATATTTATTATCTAACCGCTGTCAAAATCTTAAACTGAAGCTGGTAACTGAGTTCTCTTTGCTTTGACTCATGTTGGTGAGTTGTTGTATAACTAACCATCAAACTTCTCAAGACTCCTCCGTTAATCGGCGAATTCTCTATTTGTCACGCGTTGACTGGGGTCATCATAATTTAAGCTTTTCGAACTTTTGAGGCTGGGAGAGCCAGCTCATGCTTACACGCTCCAGGTGGTCCATTGGGGGTTGTCGAGTTATCCCTAAGAATATTTTATGAAAATACTCTCCAGGAACTTCTCGACAAAATAGGAAATAGTTTAAACTAGCATACCTTATTAGAGTAATCATAAGACTTGAATAAATTCGACCTGATGCAAGGTGACTTTCATGGGGTGATAATCCCACTGAATAATCTTCGGGGTTCCTCCACATGTGTGGGAGAGGGAAGGAGCCAATTAACGGGCTGATTTGGCGCCGTTTTGGTACCCGGTTTAGGCCCGGTTTGAATTCCTGTTCATGGTCTGATTTGAGTCCTATTCAGAACTGGATTGGGCCCACTTGGGGCTGATTTAAAAAGCCCCCATTCTCCTCTTTTTTCTCCTCCTTGGCTGGCCCCCCTTTTCCTCCCCTTTTTTTGTTTTGCCTTTTGTTCTCTTTTGTCTCATCTCCTTCAAACCCTCAGCTAAACCCCTCAGGTTTATCAGATCTCCCACGCTTTTCTTCAGGTACATCCCCATCAATCTGTGGATAGATATGCAAGGAACTAGGGCTTTGATGAAAAACTAGAGTTTGATCAAAGTTAGGGTTTGATCAAAAACTAGGGTTTGATCTAAAAAAACTAGGGTTTTTTTATTCTCTCTCTTTTTTTCTTTTTTTTCTTTTCTTTTTTTCTTTTCTTTTTTTTCTTTTTTTTTTCCTTCTCTTTTTTTCTTTTCTTTTTCTTTTTTTCTTGAGTGCACAGGGAGGGGCTCGGCCATGGCCACGCCACCTACGGGTAGCGCGGCCGCTGCCGAGCCACCAGGCGTCTCGACCATGGCCGAGACATCACGTGGTGCCTCGGCCATAGCCGAGGTACCATGTCCCGTGGTGCCTAGGTCGTGGCCGAGGCACCATGGCCATGTTGTGCCATGAGCCCGATTTTGACGTTTGTGATTTTTCGAATCTTCCGATCTTTTCTGCATCTGACCCATTTAAGTTTTTGTGCAGATTGCCATGTCGTCGACGAGATCACATGCTCCGAGGAGTCAGTTGGCCACCATGCGAGGGTGCGCCTCCCTCATTCGCTAGTGAGCCATTTTTTAATCTTCTCTCCATGCATACGCATACTGCATCCCCTCTTCACTCTCCTTTGTGAGGCAATTGGGAAGAGCCAAGATCCTCCTTTGTGAGGTACGACGCTTAAAATATAAGTTTTGCTTGGTCATCACCTATCTTAAGGCCATTAATGGGGGTGATTCCGTACCACCTTACATTTGGTATGACAGAGTATCTCATCACTTTACTTATGCGATGGGGTATATTGTTCTCACGAGCACGTGATGCAACCTAAATTGTCTCACCCGTTTTAAGGTTGTGACTCTATCTCACGGGTTTACAAGATGAGTTCAACGCCTCATATTTCCTCAAGATATCCTTTATGGCTAGGTTTAACCCACTCTATTTTCTTATTTTAGTTGAGTATCCCTCCGGAGCGTTCTCTTCTCATGCAGTTGATGGGTGCCGCGGTGAGCATTACGCTACATGCGATGATCCCGCTGTTTTTACTTCACCTCAGTTTGCACCAGATATGTCAGTGGAGGCCACCCAGGTGGTACTTGAGGGGAGCCCTCGTGTACTTAGACTGTTAATCACAGATGCACCGCTTGTGAGGGACACTAGTTCCACTCAGCCTCTGAAGAAGACAGATTACCTATTCGGCAATTCCGTCGAAGATCCAGATGCAGCCCTAATTGAGAGCGAGCAGTGGCTGCACAAGGATGATGGAGGGTCCTTATATCTCCCATGGATACCTCGCCATCTCTCATTGATCGAGTTGAGGTACCAGGCTGTGACACGGGAGATGTCGTGGCCCTTGATAGAGGAGTGTGACCATATTCACTGTGGGTTCCTTACCCACCAGGCGATCCCGGGCTCGAGTAGAAGCCGTGTTATTGGACTACGTCCTGGCGTGTTGGGATTAGACACACTGCCCTGTGATGAGCTATTTACTGCTGCCAGACTTTGAAGAATCATCTTGCGAAGCTGGGGTGAGAGATGCCGGCACCTCATCACAGATTTTTTGGCTGGGTACATTCTTCAGATAAGCTCTAGTGGACTCGTCTGACAAACTATGTCATTAGCTGATGGGGTGAGGAGCTTCGTGCTTGTGGCTTATATGCAGCAATCCGCACCACCATGTACGAGCTCCCAATCAGTGCCAATCACTTCTTTGTCTTATTAGAGCTCTACGACCCAGACTCGAACACATTTTTGACTAGGCATGGTGAGCTAGGGCTAGCTCTCCATGAGATGCACCGGATCTCTGGCTTACCCATGGGGAAGATGGTATATCAGGAGTACTTCCCTTCGAACCTGGAGTTGGGCCAGCTGAGGGATCACATGCCCACCCACTATGACACTTTATGGGACCTCACCTGTCACTATCACATTACTTTGGCATAGGCAGAGCCACTAGCGAAGAGGAAGTCGCAAGTGAGCCTGAAGCAATTCGTAGATTATTTGTTTAATCACCTGGAAGGCAATTCTGGTAAGGCGATATGATGTCAGCCCCGAGCCTTACAGATCCATCCACCCCCTTATTACAGTTGTTAGAGGATTGCAAATGGAAGGGCATGAATTCGCAGAGATACAGAAGTAGCTACAGATTCACAAGGTTTGGGTCTTCTCCAAATGTTTTCCACGATTCTCCTGTCAGTATAGTGAGTCTTTGATTGATGAGGAGAGGCTGAGGGCAAACCAGACTTCACTTGATATCAGCTGCTTTAATTGGTTGACGAACATCAGACTGGGCTACCTCACCTTTCAGGTGAGAGACGAGTATTTCATCGAACCATATCTCCCTTGTCGATTTGCCCGCCAGTTTGGTTATGACCAACTTTATGTTGGGAATCCGAATTGGCGGCTCTGGACTCACGGAAAATTGGTGGACGGTGTCCGAGCATGGCTATGGAGCGTGACGGGGTTTACTGGCACTAGGTTTAGCCTCCCGAATGCTGACCGCCAGCTGGAATCAGCAATCTTATATTGCAGATGGCTCTTGGTAGCTAACGAGCCTGTCCACGTGAAGCCTATTGCAGAGTTAGTGGCTAAAGAGACCTCTCTGCTGACACTCAGACAATTCAGAGGGCTGCTCAGGCACAGAGGAAGCACTGCAAGACTCGTCAACTAGACGAGGGTGAAGAGGAGGTCTTCAGTTCTGGTGAAGAGGCCTCAAGAGAGGATCACTCGAATGATAGAGATGAGGAGGCCATTGGGAGAGGTTTGTCAGTACCCTGTTTCTCTTCTCCCCCGCCCCCCCCCCCCCCTTCGATTTATTGGGCCTAGCAGCAATTTGAATTCTCAAGAGTGTCAGTCGAGGAGGGGGAGGAGCTTCGCCCCTCTTACAGGGAGAAGTCTCAAGCTAGGGCTCAGGCCGTTAAGTAGAAGAAGTTAGCCCATAAGTCTCATGCGGGTTCTCAAGCTTTTGACGTAGACTTGACTAGTGACGACCAGGTAAATGACGGAGGTAACACTTAACCACTATGTAGTGCCTTTAACCATTTAATTCTTTGACTTCGGGGCTCACATTTCTCCATTTCTATACAGGAGGATATGGAGACAGCGACGCCAGCTTCGATTTTCCCCGTCATGATTTCACCAGTCCCAGTTTCACTCAACAGGTGCATGGGTCTATGACAGACGAGTCTGAAACTACCAATGTAGGACCTGATTCAGCCAATCCATGTACATCTATCATTGGTAATACCCCATTTAGATGGCGAATACGGGAATTGAACGACTCAGAATTCGTGCCTCCTCTAATTGTCTCTATGCTTCTTGCTCTTTTAGAGAAATTGTAGGAAGCAAATGTGCAGATTGAGATTAGGGAGGCTGACTTCACTGTAGGAGGTAAGACATTTTAGCCGATCGCAGGTTCTTGATTCTGCTTCTTTCACTTCTGCCTCCTTAAATCAGATTTTTTGATAGAGGACTTTGATGAAGATGGCCTGCTTGTGGACGCCCCCATAGATGACTTGATATACGGTTCACCCGGAGATGACTGTCTTCCTAATGACATATCCCCTAGCCCAGCAACACCAGAAATACCGAGGCTTGTCCCTCCAGAGGTATAGGTTCTTCCCCTTGTTAATTGTAGGACTAGCCATTTTTGACAAATACAACTATAATTTGATGAATTTGATAAATTCACTTGTTGGTGGCAGGAACATCTCATTCTGCTACTCCTCCAAAACTGACTACCATGGTAGCTGTCATGCCAGAAGAACACGTCGTGAGACCAACTGCAACAGTTAGTGCATCAACGATGGTTATTCCCTCGATAACCCCGCTAGGCCACGAAGCTATACTGATGGAAGTAGGTATAGGTTATTCAACTGAGGATATCTACGCTATTTTTTAATTTAAGATTCTGAAGTGTCTAACCCCCCCCCCCTTTTTCCTTGCAGGGCTCACCTCGAGACTTCATGACCTGTAAGGGCGCTGATGTCAGATGACGACCCAGCTTGGCTTATTATCTGCCTAGAGGTCCGCTCATTCTTTTCTTTAATGAACGTGGTGATCGACAAGCTCCTCTGCAGTGGGCTTTCTCTTCATCAGTTCAGGCCAATGCTTTGGCCCTAGGACGGCCTTGATATGGGATGTTGGTTATCCAGAGTTAGCCCAAGCTATTGCTGATGACCTCGATCATCTGGAGGACAAGCTTCAGAGACTGCAGGAGCTACAGGCAGCGGGTGCTTCTTCATATATAGCTGCCCGAGCATAAGCTCGTCCGGAGCCATAGCGTGACGCTAGTGCTTTCACTAGACTCGAGGTCCAGATGCATCAGGACCAAGTGGGTCAGATTGAGCTCGTTGTTGCTGAGACTTTATCATCTCTGGGCTACCTTCACTCCTGTGTTATAGTGAGCGAGGCCAAAATAGCACAGCTCAGGCGAGAGCTTTAGGAGGAGGAGGAGAACTTGAGTGTCTTGGAGCTGACAAGGGCCAACCAAGAGGAGGCTCTCACTGTCGTGTCCAAGAAGCTTGAACTTTCAAAGCAAAAGCTAGCTGAGGTTGAGGAGGAAGCTATGAAGTCCTTGAGCACCAACGAGGAGTCTTTCAGGGTTGATTTGTAGAAGGAACTCCAACAAGCTTACAATGACGAGTTGTCTCAGCTAGAACAACAAATCTTTTGTCATAGACTTGATGTTTGAGTAGCTATAATTTCTTTGTTGAAAGACTCGACTCTTCTTTGATTGAATAAGTTCTTATCCTCCTTTTTACTACTTATTATGATTTCTTATTTCGCTTGAAATAATCAACCACAATACTCATAGGATTTTTAGCAAACCCTCAGCCCTCAATGGATTTGATGAGCATTTACCAATTACCATTTGAATCGGGCTAGCGTGTAGATTTTCTATACCCGTTATGTACGTGATGTTGCACTAAAAGCATAAAACTCTCTTAGACTTGGTGCTGTGATGTCAAATACATAAGCTTTGTTTTCTTTTACGGGCAAGAGACTAACCGGCAACGCGTGTTAGGTGTCGACCTTAGGGTTATTGGCCAACTCCCAGCCATCAACGGATTTGGCGAGCCTTTACTAATTACCATTTAAATTGGGCTAACATGCGGATTATCAAAACTCGTTCTGCATGTGACTTTGTGCTAAAAGAATGAAACTCTTTTGGACTTGGTGCTACAATATTAAATACACAGACTTGGTCAATTATCACGGAAATTGACTATCCTGCTGCATGTATTAGATGCAGACTTATCCCTACTTAGGCTTTGGGATAAAATTCTCCAGACTTGAATTCTAGTGTCTTCTTCAATCGGTAAAGGACTAAACCAACAACGCGTGCTAGACATTAACTTATCCCTTCTTAGGATTCAGGATAAAATTCTCCACATGTGTAAGGCGTGGATTATGGTGTTATTAATAACAACCTGCCACAATTTTGAATATGCGGGCTGTCATTCTTTTTACGATTAAGGACTAACCGGCAACGCGTGTTAGGCGTAGACTTACCCTACTTAGGATTCGAGATAAAATTCCCGAAGATTAATCTTGGTGCCTTCTTCAATTGGGGTAGGTATCAGAAATTGCTGATGAACCCCAAATATGATTTAATCATGAGAAGATTGAAGAACGACATTATCAAAACCCTAAAAAAATCAACCACAAGGGTAAAACTGACAACATGCACGTCCGAGACACTTGTTGTGCCTCGGCCATGTCCAAGACACATTTCGTGTCTCAGCCATTGGCGAGACACTTATTGTGTCATGCCATGAGTGAGACACTTTTTTTGTGTCTCGGCCGTGGGCGAGACACTTATTGTGTCTCGCCATTGCTGAGACACTTATTATGTCTCGGCCATTAGCGAGACACCAAAGATGTCTGAAGCATTTGTCACGTGTTTTATTCTCATTTGTGGGACCCATGTGACTTTGTCAACACTTAGGGACGTTCATTTACATTAGTGGGAGGTTACACCCTTGAAAGACGCCCACTAAGTGTATAAATGGGGCATTAAATGTGCCTTTAAAGTAGGAGGAGCGATTACAACAGGCTGGAATGAAGACCCTTCAACTGAGACAGTGCAAACTGTCTCACCAATGGTGAGACAACTTTGATGTTCAGAGACTGAAAAGTGTCTCGCCCACATACAATTTCAGCAGGTCATAACTTATGTTCTTTTCAGCTGTTACACCTCCTAAAGGCTATAAATAGTACCCTATGCCCATTAGAGTGGGGGATCCTGAATTTTGGAGATTTCAGAGAGCTAGAGCTAGAATTTGGAGAGCTAAATATTGGCTTCAACAGATCAGAAAGAAAGTTCAGGAGCATTCCACCCGAAGAATCCTCGAGTTTAAGCTTTGCCTTAAATCTTGGGAAGAGTAGATATCTTACTTAGCTAAGATATTTGCTTAA
>JBAKGM010019503.1:0-10463 GCA_037177215.1 Asparagus racemosus | reverse complement strand
CGTCCCAAGTATTTTCAGGTGTTAATTTATATGTATACTACATTATAATTCATTGAAAAACAGAAACAGATGAAACTCTAGGGGATTTAGCTTTATAGCCTTTATTCAACTACAATGCCATGAGTCTAGCCTATCTCCACTATACATGCTTTGCTTGAACTGCATAATCATATGTTACCAAACAAACATAGATACAGATGATAAGCACTCATGCTATTTGAAGTTAGCACTTGGCCGAACTTTGTAAAGAAATAACATTAGCTCTTAGAGAAGACCGGTCGGGATATGTCTAAACTCTATTAGCTTATGACATATTTAGATTCCCAGTAACTGTACATACAAAATTGAGACTATGATCAGAAAGTTATGTAGTCCAGAGGAGTTTCATGGGAAATCTCCCAAAATTCGGGGAATTTTGGGAAATTTGCCCTTGAATCAACTGCATGAATTTTTTTTCTGATAATGTATAGCTACTATTAAGAGAATCTTATATAGTTCCTTTCTTTCTTCATCAAATCTTTAACCTACTAATATTCTGCATTTCCTGGTGAAAATTATATTTACTTGACAATGTCATACGATATATCTATTATTCATAGTTGTTGTATATACTTCTGCTTAGGTGGACTCATGGTTGGTAACATTACAAATTGATTGCAAACTAGATCACGGCGTTAAGCATCACTCCATTGAATTTGTAGCTGAGATTTTGATGCTGTGCTTTGTAAATAGCAAGTGAGTGCAAGAGATGATGTAAATTATATTGTTTTCGTTTGTATACGAATGTTGATGTAAATCATATTGTTTTCTTTTGTATGCAAGTGATGATAGCTGTTGGAGTATTTATATATATGATGATGTATTATTGTGGTATGTCTATAATATGCTTTTCCAATTGTATTATTGTGGTATGTCTGTAATATTGTTTTCTATCCATGAATTATTGTCTGTTTGGACTTAGAGTCCATTCTGCAATGAACTTGCAAATTTGGAGCATTTCCTTTTGGAGGCTGTTTGATTGGTTTCTTGAAAAAGCACTTCCAAGAAAGGAAACCTTTGTGTTCTGGTGCTCTTTTAAATTACTTTTATTATAATTATTTTTGTTTTATGTGAAAGACTTCTACTTCACATTTTGACAATACAGTGACTTCTTATTCCTGTTATTATTGTTATTCTTTTTTTGGTGAAAGTTGTAGGCAGGGATTGAATTCACACTCTGACATTTCCCCACAAAAAAATATAAGGGGTAAATTGCACTAAAATGAGAGATTCTTTCCCCCCTTTTCATTTAAATGATTAGATGGAAAACATTTCAAATAAATATCTCAAAGTTTACAAATGTTGCAACTTAATGACTTGGAAGTTTAGAATGTTATTGATCTGTTCAAAGATGCAGAGAATATTCCCATGTGAGGGGTGATCTGACACTATAGAACCATTTGTTTCCTTTTAGGGGTACGGTTGAGAAGGAGACAAGAATTTAAGAACTTAGAAAGAAGCCCTTGACTTTAATTTCGAACTGCTAGAACAAACAACAAGGTAATTAATAATTCCTTGTATACGTGTTGCTATTTGTAAACTTCTGCATTGTTTCATGAAATTATTATTAATGGAGCACAAGGTAATTAATAATTAATTCATGTTTCACTCACGAAAAGAAAAGAAAAGAAAAAACAATATATATCTTCAAGCACCAGATTGCAAAGAGTTTCCAGGATCAACGATCCTTTAATTGTATTTGGTGCTGGAAGTGAAAAATAAAGCGACCTTTTATGCCGAAACTAGCCATTAACTCACACACCAAAAGTGCAGAGATTTGATATCTTAAATTTCTAAAGCTAAATTTCCTATTAAAGGAGAGCATGATGATCATACCATAGATTTTATGTTACTTGTTGATAACCTAATACTACTTTGTAGCTGAGATTAAAGGGATAATTTTCAAACTAAGAATGTGGAAAGAAACCCTTGATTTTAATTTCAAGCAACAAGAACAAACTTAATAGGTATATAAAGTATAGGTTTAACAAAAAATTGTGAGAATATATGGGTGTTATCTTGAACTTTGGATCTTGCAATTCAAAACAAAACTCTACAAAGATAATAAAAATAAAATTCTAAGCACACCGTTGTGGCTTGTGAAAAACTCTTCTGAACAATAAAACATACAAAAGCAAATAATGTAATTGTGAGGGTTGTAAATAAAAAATTAAAAAAAAGATTAGTCTTGAGGGTTTCTTTTAGCAGTAGCGAAATCAAGCAGCAAAGAATCAAGTCCCTTGATGTCCATTTGATTATTGCACTTTGACCTGAGCAAAGAATCAAGTCCCTTTGTGCAAATTGCACAATGTTTTCTTCTGTTCGTTAAGAAACAATAAAGTTTCATTATCATTTTCTCTGGCAAAACACAGTGATAAAGAAAAAGCAAGTAAATATCAGAAAGAAGAAATTTTGACAATGCTAAAGAAAATAAAAACATTTCTATTAAATCTGCATTACAGTTATGTTCGAACGAATTTCAAAACCTCACTGATTTGAGAAAAGGAGGAAAATGAGGATTAAATTGCAAATAACAACAACTTCAACTAAAATTTGGGTTATATTTACAGTTGAAATCTAGTCACATTCATATTACTATGAGACTTTCTTAAGCCTATTTTTACATATAAAATCATCGTGTCATACATGGGAATCCCATGTAGGCTGCAACTGTACGTATGGATGGCATTGCAAGCTTCGGATGTCATCATTCTTCTAGTTCGATGTACCCGCCTTCCGAAGAAGGCAGCCCCATCATTGCATTTTTCTCTTCTCATCCGAATACCTAGAAAGACATTTTGTGCTCAATTGTATGATGATCCACTTTATGAAAATTAACATTTGGTAATTTCATGGCATGCAAATGAACATGGAAATAATGATGAATGAGAGAATGCTAAGTAGATATTGGCTATTTTAGGTTCTTTACATAAATTCAAAAACTAGTGGAAATTTTTGTAAATGCACATTTAGATATATGAGTTGTGTACTCTGTTTCGAAAATAAATCTTAATCTTATGCTATGTCTGCGACCAGTTGTTATCACTATTAATGGATATGAAAAGTTGTCAATATTTGAATGCTAGTGTTATTAGTTCCGGAATTACGTATTAGAAATCATAACCTGTATGTCGTTACTACATTACATTTTGTATTTCACATATATATTCTTACTCTACATTTATCTGATTCAAAGTGAAGGAAGCTAATTACCTGATGACTTTTACATGCATGCGACTGGGATCAAACTCTGCACCTCTGAAAAAGACAAGGATTCTCTTGCTCTTGCCATAGGGTTCCTTGTAGATCAATAACCTCCTCTTCATCTCCCTCTACCTCCATTTTTCCTTGAAAAGATTCAGCACGAGCCACTGTTTCCACTACTACAGTTTTAATACATTCATGCCTCGTTCTCATGAGTGCAATCGTATTTAAAGCCTAAGCAAAGAATATTGTGCATTGCATCTGAACATAAAAATGTTGCCCATATCTTTATGTTCATTGACCTTTTGCATTTCAATTGATGTGAACATAAGGTACTTTGCACCTCATGAGAGAGCAATCTAGAAACTACCATGTCCATTGAATTTGAGAGAACCTTTGAACCCTTTTCATCCAAAATTGGTAACCTCAAATTCCCTCCCAAAGTTGCAATGACAGTGAGAATGGAGTATAGAATGCCACAATGTATCTTTTAGTAGATAACGATACATGAACACTCAAAGGGGTGCATCTAGCAAGATTTTTGAGAGTAGATATATTTGGGATGTTTGAATGAGAATCGGAACAGGATAAAAGTTAAACTTCAAAAATTTTGAAGGGTCCAAGTATTTTCAGATGTTGAATTTTATCTAAACTGCATCATAATTCATTGAAAATCATAAACGTATGAAATTTTGGGGGATTTAGCTTTATTCAAGTTCAATGTCGTGAATCCAGCCTATCTCTGCCGTGCACACATTGCTAGATCAACAAAATCAATATATGCTATCAAATAAATATAGACATAGATGATAAGCATAGAAATTTAATAAATATGGACATAGATGATAAGCAGATTGGTTGATTTCTCTGACTCAGAGCTCCAGAGTTTCGTTATATCCAATCCCAGAGTCCTCACAGACCCCCATGCATTCCCTCGACTTGAGTTTCGGAAAACTTTTCTGAACAATGACACGAAGAAACTCTTATTGGTCTTTACAAAGAACCGACGTCTAATTGGCGGGGACATTGATAGGAGTATTGCCCCAAATATTGCTCTGTTGAAGAGTCATGGGCTCTCTTCGATGGATATTGGCCGCTCTTTGGTAAAGGATCCCGACTATTTATGTAGAGCACTGCTTCCATTGAGATACCATAAAAGAAAGAACAGGAATTGGGATTTCCGCATGGGACTTCAATGTTTGTGCTTGGATTAGCATCTGTTGGAACCACTGATAATTTGTTGAGGGTGAAGATGGAAATTATTAAGTCCTTCGGATGGTCGGAGAGCATGTTTTTTGCCGCAGTCAAGAAATTTCCCAGCAGTGTTTTTCTCTCTGAGCAGAACATTCGGGAAAAGATGGAGTTCTTTGTGGACAAGGTGGGCAGCACACAAGATTACATTGCATTACAACCCGATTATTTTGAGTTACAGTTTGGAGAATTTATTGAAGCCACGACATCAAGCGTGGAAAGTTCTAAAGACAAATGAGTTGGTTGGTGGAGATTAGAGCATTTGTTCTTTCATGCAGCTCACTGATAGGGAATTCTTGGATAGGATTATTCTTCGGCATAAGGAGCTGGTGCCGAATCTTTACCAGACTTCTTGTGCTAAGCAAATTTTACCTTATTTGATATTAGAGGAGGATCAAGGAAAACGATCTTGTAGATGTCGAATATCTCCAGTAAGTTAATACTGATTTTTCGAGAAGATAATACCATGTTCTTGTTTTATGCTCATATTGATAATGTGACTAACAAAAATCGTGTTGATCCAAAAATGCTTTACTAAAATGGATATTTATTTTCACCAACTGTTTCCTGAATGCCATTATAAATAGTTCTTGTTTGTTTTGTATTTCACCTGAATAATTATGAACATGTTGATCTGTTTTGTTCTAGTTTGAAGTATGTCAAGGATTTTTATTAATCTTAGCCACCTGATTGTTGAATGCTATTATATATCTGTGATGGGCAAGTTCAAAGATACCCCTCCCCCCCCAAACACACACACACAAAAAAAGCCACCACAAAACCAGAAATCCTAAATTTCCTAGGGGTTTTTGAAATATAACTACATTCTATTTAATAGTTGATATTCTATTTCATGATCGTTTTGACTTCTCTCAATATAGTGTGTTTCATGGTTACATGGTGAATGGTATATGTTACCCCCACAATGCCTGCATCTATGGAGTTCCCTATGGACTAAAAGTTCAATCTTCTTGATGTTGGTACCAATAGTTTCCCTAAGATCTCTTTTTTTCCTGCAATTTTGAAATATGTAGTTTTCTGAAGATCAACCTCCCAAAAGGTTGAGTTACCCTGTACATTCTCATGCTACTATATTGATTTTCATGAATAGCAAGGGAAAAAAGAGAGTAATTAATGAGCCATTGTTGTCCTTTAGATTTTTTTATCATATGGGTCACACACAAATTCATGAGTCCACTTATACCTGAACAAAGAATCAAGTCCCTTTACAGTTTGCACAATATTTTCTGATGTTCAGTAAGAAACAATAAAGTTTCGGCTAAATCACCAAATTAATATTTTTGGTAGGACCGTATTTACAATATGGTATTTTTTTATTTCACTAGCAACATTATGGTATTAATTTTCCCTTTTAACGTCAATTTGATATTATTTTGTACAAAAAAAAATAACCAGTTTGGTAATTTTTTTATAAAAGATAACCAGATTGTTATTAATTTCGATATTCATACCATACTTTCATTGATGAAGGAAAAACTATCATATTGGAAACAGGGTCCTAACGAAAATGTCAATTTGGTAATTTAGCCATGAAGTTTCATCGTTGGAATTATCATTCATAGTAAAAAAATAAAGTAATATTGGGAGGAAATTTTGACAACACCAAAGAAAATAATGATATTTCTTACAAATCTGCATTACAGTTTTGTTCTAACGAAATTCAAAACCTCACTGATTGGTGAAGAAGAGGAAAAAAAAGATTAAATTGCAGATAGCAACACGTTCAACTTAATTGTGTGTTATATTTACAGTTGAAATCTAGTCATATACATTACCATGACACTTTCTTAAGCCTATTTTTACAGATAAAAGCTTCATGTCATACATGAGAATCCCATGTAGGCTACAACTGTGTATGGAAGGCACTCCTGCTTATTGGATGTCAGCATTCTTCTAGTTCGATGTATCCGCCTTCACAAGAAGGCAGCTCCCATACTTGCACCTCGTGCTTCACATCCAAATACCTAAAAAGGCATTTTGTGTACACTTGTATGATGACTCGTTTCATGAAAATTTACGTTTGTTAATTTCATGGCGTGCAAATGCACATGGAAATAACGATGAATGAGAAAATAGTAAGCATATATTGGTTATTTTAGGTTTCTTTACATAAATTCAAAAACTAGAGGATATATTTGTAGATGAACATTAGTTATATGAGTTGTGTATTTTGTTCTGTAAATAAATCTTAGTCTTTTGCTATGTCTACTCACAAAATTTACCACTATGGCACTATCTGAATCCAGAAGTTTGTGAATATTTGAATGCTAATTTTATTAGTTCTGGAATTATATATTAGTATCTTAATTTGTATGTCGTTACTACATTTCATTTGTATTTCACTTATATTCTCTGACTATTCATATATCAAATTTCAAAATGTAAGAAGCTAAAAGACTGTGAAAGTGAGTGTTAGAATTCAAAAAGTATAACCAAAACTAATTACCTGACAGCCTTTACTTCAAATCGGGATCGAACTCCACACCTCTGGAGGAGACAATGATTCTTCTGCTCTTGCCACAGGGTTCCCTCTTGATCGACACACCCTTCCTCTTCATCTCCATCTACCTCCATTTTTGCTGAAGGGATTCAACACAAGGTACTACTGTTTTTTTACCACCCTACTCATAGTTTCTTCATGGTTGGTTCTCATGAGTGCCAACCTATTTAAAGCCTTAGAGAAAAATATTGTGCATTGCATCTGAACATAAAAATATTGCCCATATCTTCATGTTCATTATCCTTTTAATTGATGTGAACATAAGGTGCTTTGCACCTCAATAGAGAGCATTCTAGAAAATATTATGTCCATTGTATTTGAGACAACCTCTGAAATTTTATCATCCAAAATTAGTGACCTCAAAATTTCCTTCCAAAACTAGAATGACAGTTAGATGGAATATGGAATGCAAACGTATCTTTCAATGGATAATAATATAGGCACCTCAATTAGGTGTATCTGGCCAGATTTTTGAAGGTTAGATATATTTGGCATACTTGAATGATGATGAAACAGAAATATGGAGAGGATCAGAGCAGGGCAAAAACTAAACTTCAAAGATTTTAAACCATCCAGTATTTTTCAGGTGTTGATTTATATGTATCCTCCATTATAATTCATTGAAAAACATAAACATATGAAACTTTGGGGGATTTAGCTTTATTCAACTACAATTCCATGGGTCCAGCCTATCTCCACAATAACATACATTGCTAGAGCTGCAGAATCATATGTTATCAAACAAATATAGATGCAGATGATAATCACTCATGCTATTAGAAGTTAGCACTCGGTCAAACTTTGTAAAGAAAAATAACATTAGGTCTTAGAGAATATCGATCTGGATATGTCTAAACTCTATTAGCTTATGACAGTTGTAGATGGCCTGTAACTGTACATACACGATTGAGTATGATCAGAAAGTTACATAGTCCAAGGGGGGTTTCATGGAAAATCTCCCAAAGTTCAGGGGGTTTTGTGAAATTTTCCCTTGAATCAGTACTGCAAAAAAAATTTGGCTACTATTAAAAGAACCTTTATATAGTTCCTTTCTTTCTTCATCAAATATTTAAGCAACTAATTATATTCTGCATTCACTGGTAAGAAATATATTTACTTGACAATGTCATACGATATATCTATTATTCATTGTTGTTGTTTATACTTCTGTTTAGGTAGATTCATGGTTGACAACATTACAAATTGATTACAAACTAGATCACGGCGCTAAGCATGACTACATTGAGTTTGTAGCTAAGATCTTGATGCATGTGCTTTGTAAATAGCGCGTGAAAGTGATGATATAAATAATATTGTTTTCTTTTGTATAGTAATGCTGGTGTAAATCATATTGTTTTCTTTTGAATACAAGTAATGGTAGTGGTTGGAGTGTGTGTGTGTGTGTGTGTATATATATATATATATGATGTATTATTGTCGTATGTCTATGGTATCATTTTCCAATTGTATCAGGTTCCATCCATGAATTATTGTCTGTTTGGACTTTGAGTTCATTATGCAATGAACTTGCACATTTGGAGCATTTCCTTTTAGGGGCTGTTTGGTTGGTTTCTTGAAAAAAGCATTTCCAAGATAAGAAACCTTTGTGTTCAGGTGCTCTTTTAAGTTACTTTTTTTAATAATTATTTTTCTTTTATTTTAAAGACTTCTGCTTCACATTTCGATAATACGATTGTTCCTTTTCTTCTTTTTTGTCGTTTTTGTTTTTTGGGTGAAAGTTGTAGACAAGGATTGAATTCACTCTCTTACATTTCCCCATAAAGAAATATACGGGGTAAATTGCACTAAAATGACATATTGTTTCCCTTTTTTTCCCACTTAAATGGCCTCTAATGTAAAACGTCTCAAATAAATATTTCAATGTTTACAAATGTTGCAACGTAATGACCTAAAGAAAAAAATCCTTCATTTACCAAAAATAAGAATTGAACTAAAGTTTAGAATGTTACTGATCTTTTGAAAGATGCTGAGAATATTTCCATGTGAGGGGTCATGTGACACTATAGGGCCATTGTTTGCCCCGCAATATATGCCGCTTAATTTACAATAACTACCCTTATGTCATATTATACTTGTTTCTCCCTTAAAGTTCACATTTATTTTTCATTGTCTCGCCTTAGTCAATGCAAGTAAACATGTAGGCAAGCTCAAGATCATCAAGCATGGTTTTTAAAAAAAAAATATTTTTCTATTTTTGTGTTTTTTTGTTTTGGGGGGGGGGGGGGGGGGGGGGGGGGGGGTGGGGAGGGAAAGAAGATGAGAATTTGAGAAATTTATCTTAGAGATGATATTCTATTGATTATATTATTTATTGATAATAAAATATTATTTTATGGATCATGATAATGGATGATGTTAAAGTAAGATCTTGGAAAGAAGCCCTTGACTTTAATTTCGAACTACTAACAAACAAAAAGGTAATTAGTAATTACTTTTATACGTGTCGATATTCGTGAACTTCTGCATTGTTTCGTGAAATTATTATTAATGGATTGGAAGGAGACAAGAATTTGAGAAATTTACTTAGAGATGATATCCTATTGATTATATTATTTGTTGATAATATATTATACTTTAGGGATCATTATAATGGATAATTTGTTAAGTAAGAACTTGGAAAGAAGCCCTTGACTTTAACTTTGAACTACTAGAACAAACAAAAAGGTAATTAGTAATTACTTTTATACGTGATAATCTTTGTAAGCTTCTGCATTGTTTCGTGAAATGTTTATTAATGGAACACAAGGTAATTAATAATTCATGTTTCACTCATGAAAAGAAAAGAAAAGAAAAGAAAAAACAAAAAATATTTTCAAGCACCAGATGTCAAAGAGTTTCCAGGATCAACGATCCTATAATTGTATTTGGTGCTGGAAGTGGGGAAAAAAAGCGACCTACACCAAAACTAGTCGTTAACTCATATACAGAGATTTGATATCTTGAATTTCTAAAGCTCATTTTCCTATTAAGAGAGAGCAAGATGATAATCCCGGAGATTTTATGTTATTTCTTGATAATATAATACTATGTAGATGAGATTAAAGGGAAAATTTTCGAAGTAGGCATGTGGAAAGAAACCATTTGACTTTAATTTCAAACAACAAGAACGCACTTGATAGGCATATTTTAAAGTATAGTTTTAACAAAAACTGTGAGAACATATGGGTGTTATTTTGAACTTTGGATCTTGCAATTCAAAACAAAACTCTACAGAGATAATCATACTCCCTTTAAAAGCTCGAGTTTGAGAAAATCTTTCCATGGTCAATATTACCCTTTATTATTTTGAATATTTCATTTGAATCTTTATTTATCCTAATTCTAATTATATTTTATACTAAACCAACATCAACTACCTATAGCACAACAATTAAAAAATAAAATTAATAAAATACATGAAACACTATTTTGAATATTTCATTTAAAT
>JBAKGM010019502.1:0-10463 GCA_037177215.1 Asparagus racemosus | reverse complement strand
GGACAGCGGAAACGAAGCTGATACAGAGTCTGAACAAGGGATTGTCTTTAATGATGTAAAACCCTTTGTAATCGATCTGAATGAGCCTGATGACGGCATAGTCATCTTTAATGATAATCATGATTTAGCTTACGTATCGTGTGTTAAAAGTCATACTGACCTGAGGTCAGAAATTCTTCCACGGTTGTATGCTGAACCCGCATTGCATGTGCCAATACAGTCATCGTTCATGACAACACAACGGCACCGCGATTCTTCACGAGCAGTTTTCGTGATTCCTGCCGGAAATAATAATCAGAAAGATATTATCTTCGGGCATATCAACACCCCACAACAGGCTGCTTTAGAACAACCTGAGACGAACGAAAAGGAACCTCAGTTTTCATACTTCTCGCCAACAACGCAACGCTTGATGAAAAAGATGGGGTATGATTTCCGTCATAAAGAAGGATTGAACTTTGGGAAAGGAATCAGAACGCCAATCCGATCTGCTTATGTCCCGGAAGGCCAACCGGATGATTATTACCATAAAACCCGCAAAGGGTTGGGGTACGAATCACCGCCTTATTCATGGCAAATCTCGACAGATGACGAGGCCAATCATTCATCTTCTGAGGCGAGTACCTGGGATTCAGATGTCAGCATCGGATCTGAAATTAGGTCTCTTATGGCCAATATGACATCGGCCAGCCCGATCGAAGATCAGGAAGACGAACTTTTGCCATTGTTCGACGATCCCATAAGTCAGCAACTGGGGATGCAATGGGAACATCGTTTCGAACAACGAGAACCACCCACCGACGATGAGGTAATCCAAATTAACATGGGAGACGAGGCCAATCCGAAACCCATATTCATGAGCGGTAGTTTGACCGCCGAAGAAAGAGAGGATCTCATTGCTCTAGTGCGAGAGTACATTGATGTCTTTGCCTGGAATTATGAAGACATGCCTGGTTTAGATCCCCGAGTAGCTGTACATCGTCTCGACATCAAGCCAGACGCTAAGCCTGTTAAACAGCAACAACGACGATTCCGCCCCCAGATCACGGAGGCCATTGAAAAGGAAATTAAGAAACTGATTAAGGCAGGGTTCATTCGCGAAGAACAGCATCCTGACTGGGTGTCCAACATAGTGCCTGTCCTAAAGAAAAATGGACAAATCCGCCCTTGTGTCGATTACCGGGACTTAAACTCAGCATGCCCGAAAGATGATTTTCCTCTACCAATCACGGATCTCATCATCGACAATACATGCGGATTTGAAAGGATGTCCTTTATGGACGGATTCTCGGGGTACAATCAGATTAAAATGCACCCTGACGATGAAAAGCATACTGCTTTCCGAACACCGCTCGGCATATACTGCTATACGGTCATGCCCTTTGGTTTAAAGAATGCGGGGGCTACATACCAGCGTGCCATGACTACTATTTTTCGTAAACACTTACGGAAAACAGTAGAATGTTATGTTGACGACTTAGTTGTCAAGAGTCGTCACAAGGGTGATCACCTGCAGGACTTGAGAACGACATTCGAGTTGATGCGGGAACACCAGCTGAAGATGAACCCAACTAAATCATTCCTGGGAATGTCTAGCGGTAAATTCCTCGGGTTCGTGGTCACAGCGGACGGTATACGTCTTGACCCAGACAAAATTAAGGCTATCCGGGAACTTCCACCTCCTAAAAACCTCAGAGAGCTTCGTGGTCTCCAAGGACGGTTGGCTTACATTCGCAGATTCATTTCCAACTTATCGGGGAAATGTCAGCCCTTTTCAAAACTCATGAGGAAAGGAGTATCCTTCGTTTGGGATAAAGATTGCTAAAAAGCATTCGAAGAGATCAAGTCGTATCTTTCTAATCCTCCTGTGCTGGTCGCACCGAAATTAGGAAAACCCTTCTTGATTTATATTCGCTCTACGGAATACGCGCTAGCAGGTCTTTTGGCGCAAGACGATGATAACGGCCACGAACAAGCAATCTACTACCTCTAACTCCGTGAGACGCTAGCAGGTCTCTTGGAGTTGAGGATCATTGGTCGGTGTACGGCTAGGACCAGCTCCCACTTCTTGAAGGACTGGTGTTTGACTTTCTTGTCGAAAGCCCTAGAGATTCGAGCTTGATAGAACTCGTTATGCTGTTGAGCCTCAAGCCGCTTCTCATGTAACGCCTCTAACTCCGTGAGACGCTGCCGATCTTTTTCCTCATCTGACATCCCCGTCGCGAGTGCGATACGCAATGATGGGATCTGAATCTCGAGTGACAGTACGGCTTCGCATCTGTATACTAATGAATAGGGCGTGGTGCTAGTGGGAGTACGGACCGTGGTGCGATACGCCCATAAACTTTCGCCGAGCTTTTCATCCCAATCGCGCTTGCTGCGGTATGTCAATTTGGTCAGGATCTTGATGATCGTCTTGTTGAAAGCTTTGGCCAAGCCATTGGGTGCAGGGTTGTAAGCCGTGGTGGCTAGGTTCTGTATTTTGAACTTGTCACAGAACCGGGTGAATGCGAGACTAGCGAACTGCGGTCCGTTGTCATGGACGATGCACCTCGGAACCTTGTACCGATATATGATATAGTGTTTGATGAACCCTATCCCGTTGCCAGTCTTGACTCTTGTAAGGGGATTGCTTCGGCCTATTTGGAGAAGTAATTAGTTATCGCTAAGATGAAATGATGTCCCTTCGCTGAGGGCTGAGATATTGGCCTGACGACATCCATTCCCCATGTTTCGAATGGCCATGAGGCTATCGTTGAGTGCAAGTCTTCTGGCGGCTGCCGTATGTAACTAGCGTATGCGACCGCATCACTGATCATCTTGGACCAGTAATAGCCCATTCTCCGTAGGCGGTCCCATAGTTTGGGCCCTGGCTGATGGGCACCGCAGACGCCCTCGTGGGCTTCCCATAGGGCCTCTTGTGCTTCTCAGGGTGCTAGACATTGCAGCAGCAAGCCATCATACGCCCTACGATATAGCGTCTTTGCCACCGAATTGTAATAAAATCTCAGTGCACGTCTGCGGACGGAATCCTGCTCTTTACGGTCCTTGGGCAATATACTGTATAAGACGTAGTCAATAATCAGGAAATGCCAGTCCCTCAGCTCCAGTTGATTCAGGGCCTGGTGAGTTACATGCACCTCTGGGGCGTACTCCGGACGAAAGAGTTGTCGGCTCGCGACAATGACTTGTTGGCTCGTCCTAGGTGGTTGGGCCAGGTTAGCTGCCAGCGAAGCCAAGGTATCTGCGTGTGTGTTCTTGAAACGGAGCACATGTTCAATGCAGAAACTATCAAATGATTTGGCTAGCTTGATGGCTGCTCGGTGACATGGGATCAAGTCGTCATTCCTGACTTTGTATTCTCTCGTCATCTGCTTGACGATAAGTTGAGAATCCCCATAGGCTTCAAGATGTCTCACCCCCATCTCCTTAGCCAGGGCGAGGCTGATGAGTATCGCATTGTACTCAGCCACATTGTTAGAACATGGCTCTGTTAGGGAGAAGGCTCGTGGTAATACATGATTTTGTGGGAAGACCAAGACCACCCCCACTCTCGCGACGAGGAATCTGCTAGTCCCTACTCGAGATGCGCCATCAAAGTATAGTCGCCAGACCTCTTCTTGTGAAGTGGTGTTGACCTCATAAGTCTCATCCGGCATGCCTTCGAACAACTCTGAGTTCGGCTCAAGCGGGTGACTGGCCATGAGATCGCAGATTGCTTGTTCTTTAACGGATTTCTGTGGCATAAAATAGATGTCATATTGTGACAGCAAGAGTGCCCATCTTGCCAAGTGCCAATTTAGAGACCAGGTTGCATCATGACGACCCGGATAGGGTTCATCTTCGAAACGACATGAATGGTTTGGCCGACCAGGTAGTGTCGCATCTTCTAGATTGCAAATACCAGGGCGAAGCACTCTTTCTCGACCATGGGGTACCGTCGCTCGGCTCCCTGCAAAGTCCTGCTCAGACAGTATATACCTTGCTCATGGCCAGCGTCGTCATTTTGTGCTAGGAGGGCAGCCAGGGAGTGCTCCGTCGCGCGCACGTATATGAAGAAAGGTTTTCTTGACACTGGGACTGCCAGAACAGGCAAGTTCGAGAGATAACTCTTGATCTCCTCGAATGCTCGTTGACAAGATTCGTCCCATGCGAATGATACCCCCTTCTTCATAAGTTTAGAGAAGGGCTGACATTTACCTGAAAGAATTGCGATGAATCTCCGGATATATGCTAACCGTCCCTGCAATCCTCTTCACTCCTTGAGATTTCTGGGTGGCTGGAGTTCTTGGATGGCTCACACCTTGTTGAGGTTGACGCAAATCCCTTTGGTCGAGACGACGAAGCCAAGGAACTTGCCACTCGACACCCCTAAAAATTACTTTGTAGGGTTAATTCTCAATCGATGCTTGTGCATGATCTCGAACGCCGTTCGCAGGTCTCGCAAGTGGTCGTCTTTGCCACGACTTTTCACGACCAAATCATCTACAAAGCACTCCACCGTTTTCCACAGATGGTCCGAGAAGATGGTGCTCATGGCGCATTGGTAGGTTCCTCCGGCGTTCTTAAGCCCGAACAGCATGACTGTGTAGCAATATATCCCTACCGGGGTCCGGAACGTGGTGTGCTTCTCATCCTCAAGGTGCATTTTGATTTGGTTGTATCCTGAGAATCCGTCCATGAATGACATCCTTTTGAACCCGCACATGTTGTCGATGATGACGTCTGTGATGGGCAAAGGGAACTCGTCTTTAGGGCAAGCGTCATTGAGGTCCCTATAATCGACACAGGTCCTGATCATGCCATTCTTCTTTAGTACGGGCACGATGTTCGATACCCATTCTAGATGCTGTTCTTCCCTGATGAAGCCAGCCTTCACGAGCCTTTTCACTTCCGCTACAATTAATTCCATGATTTGTGGGCGGAACCGTCTTTGCTGCTGCTTGACGGGTTTGGCGTCTATGCCGATGTTGAGGCGGTGTAGGGCGATTTGAGGATCGAGACCAGGCATGTCCTCATAGTTCCATGCGAAGACGTCAATATACTCTCTAACGAGTGATACGAGGTCTTCCTTCTCTTGGGGAGTCAAACTGGCACCGATAAATATGGGTTTGGGATTGGCCTCATCTCCCATATTCACCTGGAGGATTGCGTCCTCGGTGGGTGGTTACCGTTGTTCGAATTGACCGCTCCACTGAGCATTAGCATGGCAATCCCATTCGTCACCATGAACCGGGATTTCCTCGTCTCCCTGGATCTCAGCAATATCGATTGTGGCCAATGTTGACTGTAAGGTTCATTAACCATTCTCCGATACTGACATCTGAATCCCAGGCTAAGGAGGTCGATGATTGGTCGTCTGAGTGAACGTCACCGGACACCCGGCCGACGTGGCAACGCAACTCAGATGAAGAGGAGGAGTAGCCCAACCCCCTTCAGGCCTTGCTGTAGTAATTGTCGAGCTTTCCTTTTAGCACGTAAGCGGGCTGGACCGGAGTTCTCCTGCCTTTGCCATAATTCAACCCTTTGTTGCGGGCGAAGTCATAACCCATGCCTCTCATCATGCGTTCTGCAACTCAGCTATAGCCTGTGAACTGTGGGGCGGGCTTGTCATCCTCTGAGTCATCGTACATCATTCGCGTGGGTAGATCAATCCTCCCAAAGATGATCTCCTGCTGGTAGTCATTTCACGCGGGTACGACAAAGACAGCTTGCGACGATTCGATCATCTATTTATCGGTGACAAATGACGACCATATGGGCCAGTGCAAGGTGGGGTTCCTAGATAATCCTGGATTCAGACTATTGAACCACTCATATCTAGACTTCGAGCTAGACGCGGAGTAAGCGAATTCAAGATCTTCATTGAGGGAGAGCCTTTCCGCTTCACCTGTGTTGGCCACAACCAGACCTCCATAGCTGATTACAATGGGTTCAATGTCACTAATGATAAGACCCTCATTGTCCTCAGACTCACAGTCAGCCTCATTACCGCTATCTGGGTCCTCGATCGGCGCCTCGTGGCCCGATTCAGAGTCCTGGTAGAGTACAGCGTCGGTGAAGTAATTCTCCACCCCCTTGAAAGGCTGTTTGTCGGCGAACACTGTCTTCACTTGCCCAGTTTTGTCCACGTACTTCAGGCATTGATGTAGAGTGGACGGTACGATGTAGTTGCTATGGATCCATGGTCTGCCCAACAGTATGTTGTAAGAGGGTTTTGCGTCTATGACGTAGCAGGTAATCTCCGTCTTCATGTCGGGCAACTGGCACTTGATGCGAATCTTTCCAAGCGGCCGCGTCCCAGTGGCATTGAAGCCAAAGATAGTGGTAGTCGTTGTGGATAGCCGCTTCTACCCCAAAGACTTGATAAGGGTTAAGGGGACGATGCTCAGGGCCGACCTTGGGTCCACTTGGATCCTATCCACCTTGGAGGAGCCGACATACCCGGTGAAGTAAAGGGGTCTGTCATGAGCCGTCGTGTTGATAAGCATATCTTTCAGAGAGAAGGTGATGCAGGGGATGTGCTGTCTAGAGGCCTGGCAGCATTGCATGCATTCTTTCCCTATCTCTTCCTCAGGGGTGGGCGGAAAGTGCGTGGTGAAGGCTTCCGAGTTAGCCAGTGCCTCTCGTAAGGCCTCCTGGGAGGTCTTTGATAGACGCAGGAGTTTGCACAGGGTGATCCTGGCTGGGATATTAGCCAGTTGCGCTAGTACATCGAACCGAAATGGCGGATTGCTTAGGCTCGACCCACCAGCACCTTCTCGGGGTGCTGGCGAAGGTGCTACCAGGGGCCTTGCTAGATTTTCAGCTGTCGGAGGGTAATTCTTGGCGAAGTCCTTCCTTGCTTGCGTGACAAGTACTGCAGCCTCTTCATCGGAGTCAGTGAGGGTTGCTACCCCTAGCTCGTCTCCCTCTGGGATTACCGAGATAACGTTGCAAGGTTTACCCTTCCTCTTACCAGCCTCTGGTGGCTTAGAAACCCACTGCTCGTCCCTGAGGAGATCAGGGTGGACCTACATGACCTGTCCCGATGATAAAGTCTGTGGTACCAAGCCCTTTTCCTTCTGGTTGTGGGGATCAATGTTGACGATCTTCAGTTCTGCTTTGGGGATAGGCATGACGCCCGCGGGTGTTCGGACTTTGAGTAGGTTCGTCCAGAACTTCAGGGTAACCATGTTTGTGGTTACCTTCTTCTGAACCTTTTCCTTTTTCAAAACTCCCGCGTCGAATAGAGCTTGGAGTTTGTCCTTGAGGATGTAGCACTTGGCGGTCGGATGGCTAATAAACTGGTGGTACGCACAGTAGTTTGGGTTATCTGTTTTGCCCACTTTCTCAGGTCTAGTGACCTCTGGAAGTTTGATCCTCTTGCTTTGAAGGAGAGTGTCAAAAGTGGGGACCACTCAATCCTCCTTGAAGTCGTAGTGCTTTTGAGGGCGTGGCTCGAATGCCTTGGGCTTCTGATGCTGTATCGCCTTGGGGGTCGGGCTGGAGTCCACGTCCATCGTTTCCTTCCCCTTGGAGCGAGGAGGGTTTCAGAGAAAGGCTGCTTCTGTGGCCCCTTTTCTGGGTTGAGACACTTCAGCTTCCAGGCATTTGATCATGTTTTCCACCTGTTCTCCCTGGCGGACAAGCTCCTTCCACGTCCAGGTTTCGACAGCACCAATCTTGGATAAGATACTGATCAAAAGGTTATTACGACATATCTCGATCAGCGTGGCATCGGAGACCTAGTCTCAGCAATGTAGCGACCGATTCCTAAACCTCTTCACAAACTCGTTGATCGATTTTGTTTTCTTTTACTTCTCGGCGAGCAGAGTCGCCATCGAGACTTCAGTATCGTCGTCAAAGAAGTGGGCCAAGAACTGTTTCTCCATGTCGGCCTAGGAATTGATAGAGCTGGGAGGAAGCTTGCGGAACCACTCAAAGGCCACTCCTTTCAAGGTGCCAATGAATAGTCACATGAGGATGGGATCATTCTTGGCAAGGAACCCTGTCTGGGACAAGAAGTAGTAGACGTGCTGCGAAGGAGATCCCTTCCCATCAAACTGGGTCAGCCCCACCGGTTTGAACTTTGCGGGGGTAGGGCACTATGTCCCATTCGATTGGGTATGGGCGGAGCACTCCCAGCTCGTTCATGTTCTTCTAGAGCTTCAGAACATCAAGTTGATCCTGGAACTCATCGAGCCTTTTGTCTCGGGGAGTGCTGCCAGATTGTGAAGCCTTCTTCGAAGACCTGGAGGAGTAGTCAGAGGGTGGCCCATGATCTTCTTCATCAGTTGCGCGAGGGATGGGCTCGCGATCTTGATTCCTTCGACTCCTTGGCCGATTCCGCGAAGCTCTTTTTTTCTTTCGTAGCAACTGCTCTATCATTTCCTTCATGGAGTCGATGGCGGCTTGTTGCTATTCGAACCTCCTAGCCCACTCATTGGAGCCTTCGGCCATGTGCACTCTCGTGTGCTTGCCATAAACTGAGCTTGAAGTCTGCGACGTGGCTTCTGCCGAGCCATCCTCCTGACTACTGTCGCAGATGGAATTTAGCCTGGCGTAGTTGAATGGAATAGCTCCTCCAGTTTGGAGGCGTGTGCGTTGGAACACACCCTTTGGGTCTGTCGGGAGATATTTCAGTCCTAGTGCGAACTCTGGATCCGAAGAGTCCGAGTACTTGGCTTTACCCTTCCCTGCCATATTGACAAAGGCAGCTAGAAACTCTGAGCCATCAATGGCACGCTTGTCCCAGAGATCGTGCCTTCGTCGGTGAGTTCTTGCCCTCCGACGCGGCTGCGAAAGCCTCTCAAATACTGAAGGCTTTGGCACGCACGAACAGTCAGCAAGTACTACCTGGATAAGCTCCCCACAATGGCACTGAGGATTCACCTCTCGAATCGCGCGCTTGTGAGTTAAATGATCCCTGAGATCTCTTGTCGATCGCAGATGACAACCCCCAGCACTGGCAGGGCTCGTTGCGCATTTGGGTGCAGAGAGTTCAAAAGAACTCTCGTAGAAATGCTTAAGTGTTGGAGTCAGGCGAGCTCACCTTTGCAGGCGAGGCTCCGTATCTAGGCGGGCCTCGACCCTTTGGCTGGCTCGGGCTTGATGGGGCTCGCCTGTGCGGCGGCTCCTGCCTGCGGAGTAGTGGCTTGAGGGGGGGACCCCGCCTGATTTGGGGGGTTCGCCTGCTTCGCGGGGTTCGCCGAATTGGGGAACCACGCTGTGGGAATGAGGCCCGCATGTGCAGTGGCTTGAAGAGTGAACCCCGCCTGATTTGGGGGGTTCGCCTGTTTTGCGTAGTTCGCCGGAGTGGGGAACTTCGTTGTTGGGACGAGGCCCTCCTAAAAGACCAAGCTTACTAGGGCGAGGTCCGCCTGCATAGGTGGGCTCGCCTGAATTGAGCAGGCATTCACAACTGTGGACTACTCGTCCCCATCCTATTCTCTTTGGGCTCGAATAGTAATTCGAGCCGTCAGCTGCTATGGAGGTCTTGGCCTCTCAGCGGGCGAGTGCTTGTCGATGCCGTTGCCTAGCCCTCTTAGAGAGGGAGGGCTCTGCGTTCATGATGACGACATGATCGGCACCGAGACGAATATTGAACTCCTCTGCACGGGGCCGTATGAGCCGCTTGGTAGCTGCTTGGCTTGCCTTTTCAGCCATTGGTTCGGCCTTGGTTGGCTTGGGGGAAGTAGAACCCCCTGCCGTTGCTCGGGTGGAGCTCTTGGGCATGGCTGCCATGGTTGCTTGGGGCCGGGCCACGCGCGCAACCCTGCGGCATCGGCGAGAAGCTTTACCGCTAAAGGAAGAGGAAGATAAGTACTCTTCGTACTTAGCTTGATCAAACTCGATCACAAGGGACTCAACTGTCATCCCTTCCACAATGTCGTCGAATTGCGCCACCACCATTTTAGTTGAGGAAACAGTTTTTCCCACTGTGGTCACCATCTTCTGTTTGGCATAAAAATCTCTTCTCCGATCTGTATTTATCAAGTTGTTTGTTTACAAATTAAGGATCATTTTTACAACAGAAGCGAAGGGAAGGTCCTTCTTGTTTTTAACGTGGGTTCGTCGGTAGCGATAGGACGCCTCTCTCGATGCTCGAGTTGAGTTTGCTTCCCTTAGACGATCCGATCGACGTTGCGGGTAGAAAACTTCAGTTCGCAGTAGAAGTTCTGGCATGCTTGAGTTCGATTTTACTCGAGCCCAGCTCACTTGGATATAGCTACGATGCAAGAGTTTGCAAAGAGCTAGAGAATCTCTAAATCTGAGAGTTCAGATTGAGACTCTTAAAATGCCAAGTAGCTGGATGCTTCAATGTCTGCTAACTCCCGGCCCTCTGAAAGGGAGCTCTCAGAAAGTAGATGCAGCCCTCTAAAAGCTCCAGCCCCTTCTCATGTAGAGATGGTGGCTTATAAATAGACAAGGAGAGGCATGGCCACTTCCTTGATTTGTGGGATATGGCCATGCCCAGTTGA
>JBAKGM010019501.1:0-10464 GCA_037177215.1 Asparagus racemosus | reverse complement strand
CCCGAGTACAGAGGCCGGCCAACTTCCGGGGGCTTTTACCGCTAGGGGGAGAGGATCAACTGCGCCAGGGCGATAGGGGGGTCCTTTATCTTCTAGGGCAGTGAAATCACGACTGCACCCGATCATGCCTGATTTTTTATCTATTTTCTTTTTTCTTGCTTATTTAATTTAGATTTATTTTATGCTATAATCTTGATTTATAGATAATTTCCAACAGTAGATATATTGATACCTAATATTCTTACAGTACAAATTTACTACCCTAAATTATGACTATTATGGTATTATTTTCACATACAAATATTTAAAAGTTCTTTTTGTTAGAAAACAAAGGTTTAAAATTTAAATTTCTTCTACAGATAGTCTATCTGCACTGGGGCCGTAGTACAGGAGGTCTAACTTCAATTAACTTATTAGAGAACTATGCATATTATGTTTCAGTTGCTTAAAAATATCCTCATACATTCTTTTGAATGTAATCCTATGGTAATGCTACACTTGAAAGAAAGAATGATAACCATCTTTTCTTTTAAATATTATTCATTTTATCACACTTTTTTTCATTTTTTTAATTTTTCCTTTTATATTTTCCTTTTATTTATTTTTTCCTTTCTTTTCTTTTGAAAGTGAAGTACATACACACTAAAATAACATTTAGCAAACAAAGATGCAAAATTTTCAGATGCTGGGTGTGACATAGAAGTAAAACTGAGTTCGAAAGAGTAAATAGATTTTTAACTTAATTAACACGCGCAAGAAAAGTATAAAACAATGTCATGTCATAAATCATGTACTGATCATACCAACTATCTAAATTGTTTAACTGACAAATTTATTTCACCTGCACTCAAATTTAACAAATTTACTCAAGTTCAATAGCAAGTTAACAATTCACTAGAAATAAATAACTTTTTCAAAATAAAAATAGTAAAATAAGTAAACACTATACTGTACTAATATATCGTACTAGCTTGCATAGATATTAGGGAATAGTGTCATAGTGTGGATACCCGGCGTCTCGGGTCGAATCTAGTCATGCAATGACCGGACCCGACCCATTTACACTAAGCAAAGTTATTAAAAGAAATAAACCAAATTAACGCCTTTCTCTTGCTCCATCTCTCCTCATCGATCCAAATAAAATCCTAGAAAACAAATCAAAGTACTTAAGTGCTGACAGCATTTGGCTGTGTTTGTTTTCAAATTTGAATAGTGGGTAGGAGCACAAGGTGTAATCTTGCTGATTTATTGACTGGAAAATTTAGAACTCTTATGTCATACTTGGTATATGTTAATTCCCGGTGATATATGATGTTAAGTGAAATACCAAAACTGAAGGGGGTGGGAAATGTGACATTTAAAAGTTTGGGGGTTATTCTGACAAATACCAAGCCTTAAGGGTTGTTTTCTGTAACTTTTTCTAATTTTTACTTAGATTTTATTCATCTAAATTCTCTGCTTTATAGTGAGACCTATAACTTTTGACTTAGAGTTGAAACTATCCATAATATAATTTGAAAATCAAATCTCATCCATGCATGCAGCTGTAATAAACACTTAATCAATGGAATCACTTCAAAATTTTCAAACTAGCAATTTTGTTCATTTAAAATTTTCAACGAGACCTACAACTAAACTCTTTATATTGAGCTGGAATCATCTCCTAACACAATTTGAAAATAAAATTATAGACTTTAAACAGAGTACCCATTTGGTGTGACTCAATGGATTGGAGCAACTCATATAGTGCGTAGAGAAGTTTGAATCACAGACAAATGCCCCAATACCGAACCACAATAGTATATAGCTTTTATATATATTCCAATGATTCTTCTTCTTGTACTCTCTCATTATGTTTCAAACAATATCGCCATCAAGGACGTGGCCATTAAGAATACTCAAAAATCTACTAGTGAATGATCCATTTAAACAATAATACCCTCACAATGAAAAATAAATAAATAAATTCTCTCTTCTTTAGGGGTGAGCAACGGGGAGTGTTGCCTTGTCCCCCCATGAGCTGGCCCGTGCAGGCTCAGTGGCGGGACAAGTCAGCTCGTGGCTTGCAGTGGGACCAGTGGGCCATTTTGACTGCTTATTTTGGAGCCTAAAGCTCCACCCAATTTGCTTGTGGGGTACAGAACAAACGGGACGAGCCGTAGAATGTGTTTTTTAGTTTTTTATTTTTCTATTTTGTAATAGTTTTCAAGTACTTTTTAACACTTAAAATTACATGTCATTAATAAACTAACGATCTAACCATTATATGAAATGAAAAAAAAAATAATTTTATAAGTAAAATTGTATATTTCTATTAGTTGAGGAGATTACAAAATATTGTTTAACACTTAAGCCTTGTTTTCTAAGTATCTCTTCCTCCTTGTTTTATCAGATCAAACTCATTACTACCAAAGCCCTGACAAAATGAGAAGGAATAATGAGGGTATTATTAACTGAAATGTATCACGTGTTAAGCATGTTGTGCGCAGCGGAAAATTTTTAGCAGCACCTCTAGTGCACAAAGGGCACAACAAGAGGGCTAGATTGCAATAAGAATTCCCGTCTCACTAAGAAAATAAGAACCTGAAGCGAATATCTCAACAAAGTGGGATATTAGCTCTTCCTCTTATCAGTTCTAAGGCTGATCTGTCGAGGGAACCTAAAAGCTATTACAAATCACACAAATAGCTATTACAAACCAAATCAACAGCAAGACACAAGTTTTACGTGGTTCGGCAAATTGCCTACGTCCACGGGGTAAGGAGGGGGGAGATCTACTATTAGAGAGAGAATACTAATAGGGTTTATAAAATCTCATAAATAAAACCCTCTAATAATCTCCCAGATTTCTCACAATAGCTCTCTCAAAAGAATGCTCAAAATTACCCACCAACACTCTAAAACAAAGGAACAGGTCTATATTTATAGACCCCCTAATTTATAGTGCTCTCACACTTGCCAATGTGAGATTAATAGAGAGAGAATTTTTCACGGAGGCTTTCACGTTCGTGGCCCCCACGAAAAACGCGTCTACACGTTTCCTTCCCCACGAGCACGAGCTCGTGGTGGGCCTCGCGGAATCGTGGTGGGCCTTGGGCCTCCTCGTGCTCACAAAGCATGTGATACACCTTAAAGAGAAAAAATAACCTACGAAGGGTATTAAATTTAAATGACACTGAAATTTTGGGTATCAAAGTGTCAAAACAAAAAATTTGGACAATCAAAGTTTAAAAAAAAAGTTATATTTGGTTAGAAAAGTGCATAATAATATCTAGTTACTTTTATTTCTTTTATAACCACACTCTTAACTTAAAAATTGTGGTGTTACTTAGATTTCCCTTTTGAAAAAGAATCTTAGTACATGATTCATTGCGAGAAAAGGGTAACATAATTTATCACTAATGATCAATGATGATCAAACTGAAAATATTTGCTAACGGATTTATTCATTCAAGTGGATTTTGTATAGTTTTTTATGGAAAAGATTTTTCTGATGAAATGATTTATTTTGGGAATAAAATATTGTTATTTATAGCTTTCTTTCAATTAGCATATTACTTTTCTGTATATGGAGCTGCTAACTTGATGGGAGATTATTCAATATTAAACTTACATGGATTTGATGTATTTTATGCGGGTCATGCATTTCATGGAGGTAACTTACTTTTGAGATGAGAAATCATCGAGTTCCTCATCTAATATGTGCTTGTTTTATAGCTGTTACACCATAATTTACTCCATTTATTTGTTGTTTACTATTTAGGTTTGGTATTTCACTAATTTATCATTTTCACCTCTCTCTAGTGATTATAATTAGTTCATGCTCTACGTTTTGGATTAAAAAACTTGAAAATTCTAAGAAGTTTAAAAATTCAGATATTGGAAGAAACCATTGTTTTCTTTGTGCTTGCGTAAGGTTGAGTTCAAGTGCTTGCTGAGAAAATTCTAAGAAGTTTAAAAACTTACTCATTCTTTTCTAGCATAAAAAGGACATATTTCCAAAATTTTATGCATTTCTAAGTTTTGCCTCTCTAAATGATTATAAGTAATAAGGGTTGTTTAGAAAATACCCGTACAATGTGTTGTTTTTGAGTAGCTGGAAGCACTTTGAAGCAAACCTGTACTTTGCAAAGGGACGGTAGTAATTATAACAATTTGTTTAATTCTTACGAACAGTTTTTCTTCACTTGCAATTTTCTATACTAAAATCTCCTCAAAGACTGTGATAATTAAGTTACCGACAAGCTCAGTTATTGAGCATATTCACATCGACAAGAATTAACAATTGTTCCAAGACATATTGAGCAAATTTCATGAACATAACTAACATTGAAAAGATTCTTTAAACAATTAATGGAGCTACAATGAAAATTTTTTAAGCACGAAAAGATTCAGATGCATTAGTGTGAGACATTGTTCCATGATTCAAGTATAAATACAGTGAGAAATACATTAGTTGTAAATAATAGAATATGTTCTATAAAATATTTTATAAAAACAGTTGGAAATTACAGTATAACTCCCACGGTCTTGAGTTCGATTCTGTATTGTGTTATTAAAAAAACGTTGACATGTTACAGACGTAATTCTATTTAAATGATACTGCAATTTTGGGTATTGAAGTGTCAAAACAAAAATTTGGACAATCAAATTAAAAAAAAAAGTTGTATTAGTTACAAAAGTGCAAAATAATATCTAGTTACTCTTTTTTTTATTTTTATAACCACATTCTTAAGTCTTAACTTAAAAATTGTGGTGTTACTCAGATTTCCCTTTTGACCCTTTTGAAAAAGAATCTTAGTACATAATTCATTGCAACAAAAGGGTAATATAATATATCACAAATTATCAACGACGATCAAATTAAAAATATTTGCTAAGGATTTATTCATTCAAGTGGATTTTGTATAGTTTTTTATGGAAAAGATTTTGCTGATGAAATGATTCATTTTGGTAATAAAATATTGTTAATGATAGCTTTCTTTCAATTAGCATATTAATTTTCTGTCTATGGAGCTGCCAGCTTGATGGGAGATTATTCAATATTAAACTTCTATGGATTTGGTGTATTTTATATATTTAATGAATTGTTTCTGCATTGCAGCTTAAGGAATTGTTTTTCAGATGCTTTTATTTTTGGAACTTGCACTTTATAACATGACAACTACGAACTCATGCGTAAAATCACAAAGATACTTGCGGGTCATGCATTTCATGGAGTTAGCTATACTTTTGAGATGAGAAAGCATCGAGTTTCTCATCTGATTTGTGCTTGTTACATAGCTGTTACACCATAGTTTACTCCATTTATTTGTTGTTTACTATTTAGATTTGGTACTTCACTAATTTATCATTTTTCACCTCTCTCTAGTTCTTATAATTAGTTGAAAATTCTAAGGTGCTCTACTTTTAGGAAAAAAACGTGAAAACTCTGAGAAGTTAAAAAATTCAGATATTGGAAGAAACCATTGTTTTTTACTTTTTGCATAAGTAAGATTGAGTTCAAGAACACGCTGAGTGATATTCTTGGAGGTAGTTACACCATTTGCTAAGAGAAAAACATGAAATCATAATAAATGGTGTTTACAAGGTTACAACCTGGAAATGGTCTCTGTTGTTTTGTTTATTATAATAATATGTAGATAAATGAGCGCTTTTTTTATCTACTAATCATGTTCCTGAATTCTTTTCAAATTATAACTTATTCATTCATTTCTAGCATATAAAGACATATTTCCAAAATCATATGCATTTCTAAGTTTTGCCTCTCTAAATGATTATAATTAGGGTTGTTGCTTTTGGTTAGCTAGAATCAATCTGAAGTGAAGCTGTATTTCGCAAATAGACAGTAGTGATTACTACAATTTGCTTACTCCTTACAACAGTTCTTTTTCACTTGCAATTTTCTATATTAAAAGTCTCCTAAAAAATTGTGATAGTTATCACCTCATTTTCACAAAAAGTAAATATTAATAGTTACGGGCAAGCTCAGTTATTGAAAATATGCACATCCAAAAGAATCAACAGTTGCTCCAAGTGTGAGACATTGCTCCATGATTCAAGCATAAATACAGTTAGAAATACACTAGCCGTAAATAATAAAATATCTTCTGTAAAGTATTTTATATAAACATATATTATAATAAGTTAATATGATATCAAAAGTTTACATAAAAACAATTGGAAAGTCATCATATGACTCCTACAGGTTCGATTCCGTATTGGGTTATTAAAAAAAAGGTTAACATGTTAGAAAAGTAATTCTATTTGAATAATAATTAATTTTAGTAGTCCATAGACCCATGAGTATTAGTGGGTTCGATGAGAGGCCCATTAGTGATGCAATGTCCTAATCTCTATCCTAATCCTAATTAAATTATATAGTACAAGTTCCCACTTTATAAAACTTCACAATCATCCAAACCTCCATGCTCACATGCCTCACTTGAACTCACGATGTGATTGCACAAAACCCCCTCATCAAGGATTTTGCTTAGGAAACAGCGGTTTTGTTGAGAAATTTTAGTTCCACTAGCCTCGGAAGGCAAAGGGGAATGTGAACTTGTACTAAACTTTTTCATTGAGAGAGATTGTAGGTAATAACCTTGTCTGAGTTGCCATGCTGATCCGTAGTATTCGGTTTGCTCTTTAAAGCCAACCAAACGCTAATCCTAACTTTAAGATGAACAGGAACTAGACAAATATCTTCATATGCATATCTTAAACCCCCCAACAATAAGTAAAATTATAAAAGGACTTCACAGAAATTATAACGGGAACCTGCGTCATTTTCTCAAAATTTTCTATCACTCCTTGATGTACATGGAACAGACTGGATAATATACATTAATAATTCCTAAACTGCAACACTGGCGAACCTGTCTATTGCCTTCTAAACAAAATTTTACTCGCCATTATACTACGACTTTGTTTGAGTGGTTTCATTCTTAACTTGCGATTTGATTCGACCAGTCTCTACTCTCTCTTTTTTCCCCTCTGCACTGATTCTTTCCTCGAAAAGAAAATGTCTGTAAAACGGAATCTTTGACAGAAGTAGACTCTTCAAATAAACTAAAACCTGCACCGACAAACAAATCTCATGTTTAAGATGTAATTGGAGTTTAATCTTTTGTTACAGCGTTGGAACTACATGCAGTTTAAATTGCAGTGATCTCATTTGCTCCTTAACTACCGGCACCAAACCCTCCCGCTTAACCCAAGCATTAATAAAACAGAACACCTTCTTAATGCAGTCAATATTTTACCCCTATTAGAAGAGGAGAATGATGAGAACAGGATCTATTTAAAGTGTTTAACTTGAGTTGACAATTAATCTGCTCCGCTGCTAGCAAAACCCTGTCCAGATGAGGACTTGGTTTTCTCCAAAGCAAAATACATCATATTAATATCGAATCTCATTGATGGGTTAGCGATATACTGTCTCATAGCAAGCAGATCATCCCACAAGTGAAGACTCTCCCTCCTATTTGTATAAATAAAAGAAGCAGTAACAGGAGAAGCCATTGTAAAATGTTTGATAGGCATAGTAACATGCTGACTTGTAGCAGATAATTAAGTACACTCATATTCTATTTCCCAAAAAAAAAAAAAAAAATCCCAATTGGAACTCTCTGTGTTAGATGAGCAGCGATGAATCCTTGACGACTTCTTAGATTTGCCAATTCTGTTGCTCACGAACTTCGTCTCTTCAAATCATCTATTACCAACCTCTATTTCCTCTTTTTTCTGTTTCCAGATGTGTTTTTATTTATTTGTGAAGCAACTCACTCCAATATGATTTGGAAATATAAAACCGATTTTTTATATTCATCTAATTGTTCAATAACAAGGAGATAATAACTATAGAAGTGATTTAGGGTCATTTTAATGTCCGGCTAAATTTTACCAAAGTGTACAGTTTTTGGAGACGCAGGAATACATTTTCATTATGCTCCAGCCAAGAAGGTCGATGTAATTTGAACGTGAATATTTAAAAATAAACGTCGATGATCTATATCCTCAAAGGTAATATTAATGCCCAATTGACAGGACTATTTCTTTAAATACATTGAAGAAACTCTAAAGAAAACATCACAGTGCACAAATTCATTCAATTAACCACTTCTTTAACTACACTGAAGAACTGTACAAATTTACAGCCGCACAAGTTCAATTCCTGGATTATTACTTTTTTCTACAAACATGAAATTTTGAAGGCATTTTACAGAAAATTCAGTTCAATTCAATTGACAGTTTCAATATCTATGAAAATTCACAGTAGAACTGAAAGATCAAATTACAAAAGTCTAACCCATCCGTGTGTCTTCAGTGATGTTCAAGAATTCCGTCTGCTTCCTCAGTCCTAGAATCAGCAAGGTGTTCTTCACGAATTCCACTCGGCTTCCTCGGTTGGAGTATCAGTGCAGTGATCCTCAGCTTCCTCAGTAAGAGGATCAGCATGGCCCGCAGGGTCGACAAAGTGATCTTCAATGAAGACTGGGGCTGAGAACATTTTGACCTCGACTTCCTCAGTAGTAGCAACTGAAGGTCGGTCTGGGATGAGCGCATATGGACGTGGACCGACCCGAGCAGTAATGTAATCTTCAATGGGAATTGGGGTAGCGAAAATTCTGATCTCGACTTCCTCTGTAGGAACGACGACGTAATCCTCAGCGGTAACTAGATCGCCAGAGGTTACAAGAACTGAGGATGGAGTCGGAGAGGTGATGAAATGTCTAGAGCTCTCAAGAACTGAAGATTGACAGGCGGTGATGAAATTGCCGGAGCTTTCAAGAACTGAAGATCGACTCTCAGAGATCGTAGACTGAAGTTGCGAGATGAGATCGCCGGCAGCCTTGGAGACTGCAAGAACTGAGGATTGACTCTCAGAGATGGAAGCCTGGCGTTGACAGATGAGATGGCGGGCGACCTCGGAGGCTGCAAGAACTGAAGATCGACTCTCAGAGATGGACGCCTGAAGTTGAGAGATGATATCGCCGGCGACCTCGGAGGTTTCAAGAACTGACGATGGAGTCGGAGCGGTGACGATATCGCCGGAGATCGCAAGAACTGGGGATGGAGTCGGAGTGGTGACGAGATCGCCGGAGGAGATCGCAAGAACTGAGGATGGAGTCGGAGCGGTGACAAGATCGCCATTCTCACTCTCGGCCTCCATGATCTCCGACGGCGGCATGGAGGTGACTGGGGCCAGTGGATTTGGGGACTGCATTTTCAGATCAAAATCGAAACCCTTGCGAGCAAAAGGGAGACGAATCTCCTTCGAAATCTTTTCAATTTCTTTGAATCTGAAGAATTTGGTTCTTTTTTTTTTCTTTTTTCTTTTTTTGTTTTTTGTTTTTTGTTTTTGAAATTGAGGATGAGTTTGTGTCGGAGGAAGCAGGAAGCTGTCTACTTATGATGGGGGAGAGATGAAGCGGGCTCTGGGTTTAGGAGAGGGTTTTGGATTAATTGTAGTGAACCTCCCGAACTTTGGTTGAGTTACAAAAAACCCACTAGACTATTTTAATTCGAACGAACACCGCGCCAGATTTTGGGGAAGTTGCAGACCACTCCCTGACCTTTTTCTGTTCCACTAAACTCCTCTAACCTTTAGGGGTACTCACAAAACCCCCTGAAGTTTTAAACTTCTCCAAACAAACGCCACGACATTGTTAAATGGATGTTATAGAAAGACAACATTGCCCTTTAACATCAGACAAATGAAATTAATTACTCATTACTTAAATTGGTATTTGAAAATTACAATGTCATGGGTTTTTGCGAAAAACTATTGGTTAACAAAATATTAAAAGGTAATTCTCTTAGCGGTGAGGGTTATTTTGGTTTTATTTGTCACGTGCTTCAAAAATTTAGGGATTTAGTGAGAAAATTTTAGAGGTTTTATAGTGAATAAAAAGTTCAGGCGGTATTTGCAATACTCACAAATTAAATTTAGGAAGTTCTATCGCTTTAAAATAGCTATGCCGGACGGCCAAAGCTCCGGGGTTTTGATATTAACCCGAATTTTTAATGTATCCTAGCTAATATGAACATGCATTGTGCACGTGCTCCTATAAAACTCAACATCGACTTAAGGGCTATTTGGTTCATTTCATAGGAATAAAAAGATGCTAAAATATCTTTTCTAATTGTTTTCATGTTTTTCTTGGAAAAGGTTTTTTCCAAAATGGTATACTATCAATCAACAAATAAAAACACCTAAACCATTTCACTTTCTTCTTTCTTCCAGAGGTACGTTATCAATCAATCCATGAAAATCTACAATCAACCATGAAAATCAACAATCAACCCATAAAAATCAATGACTTGAATCATATGAAGGGGAGGGGGCTTTAAAAAAATAGGGGATTTGTTTGTATATGAAGGGGAGGGGGCTTTAAAAAATAGAGGATTTGTTTGTTTTGGCTTGAATTGCAAGGGGAGGGGGGGGGGGGGGGGGGGTGG
>JBAKGM010019500.1:0-10465 GCA_037177215.1 Asparagus racemosus | reverse complement strand
AAGCCTTGATCGATGTAGGGGTCATTACCCCAAAGCAGTCCAAAGAAAAGAAGGTGGGGGCGAACGCGATATCCATCAACTTCAGATCAATACCTCTAACTTGGTTTCAACCGGAACCCGTTGTTAAAGTGGGAATGAAGACAGTGAATGATGATCCTCATGGCCAACGTGAAAAGGGGCTCGTGCCACATACCACTGCAAATGGCGAGATTCTTTAGGTCTACCTTGGCCTGCTCAAAGACGATTAGTGGGCAGCCTCTTCGTCCAAGAAAAAGTCAAAGGGAAAGGGGAAACTATGCCATGCCACTTCAGCAATCTTAGAGAAGGATGACGAATGAATGGTGATACTCTAGCTTTCTAAAGAGGAACCTGAAGTCTTTGCCACCAGGAGCGGACACGAGTATAAGTACATGTATCCCGAAGCTCCTGATCCAAATGCTAAGACGCTAACGGAGCTAGGAGTGGTGATAACTCCTCCTACGCGTGCTGAAAAAGCATAGCAGTTATGCAGGCGGCTGCCAAGGAGGATATGGCAAAATCAAAAGAGATACAACCCCAACAGCAGGGGTTCAAGCCCCGAAGCAGTCTCGATTCAATCGTCCAATTGGTAGAGACAAACCAGGAAGCTCAAATTCTCCGTACCGCTTCGATGTTATGGCCCAACTGGCTAACATCCCAGCAAGGATAACTCTCTATGAGCTACTACAGTTATTAAAAGAGACCAGGGAGGCTCTACAGGAAGCCCTAGTTGACTCTAAGATATTCCGCACTCAGATCAAACCAATTCTTGAAGAGCCAGAGTCTTCAGCCCAACAGTGCCACCTCACAACCAAGCACCTCTCTTGCATCACATTTACCAAGGAGGACATGCAGATGAAGAACTCGAAGCATGACAGGCCCCTATACTTTACCGGGTACATTAGCTTCAATGAAGTTATCTGGATCTAAGTTGATCCGGGTTCCGCTGTGAGTATCTTACCCTTCGCCTGATGTATAGCCTAGGGATTCTTGCCAGTAAGCTGGCATCTATAGGCACAGTGATCTATGGATTTAACACCAGTGGGTCTCGGCCACTAGGCAAAATCCAGATAAAGTGCTAGATGGGAGATCTGAAGTCTGAAGTCACATACTATGTGATTGATGTAGAGACTTCCTATAACTTATTATTGAGTTGACCATGGATCCATAATAATGTTATAGTCCCCTTCACTCTTCATCAGTGTCTGAAATATGTTGACATGAATAAAGAAGTCAAGACGGTGGTTGCAGATAAACAACCGCTTAAGGGGTTGGAGAACTGCTTTACTGACTCCCTCCTTTATAGTAACGAGTCTGATACTGAATCATTGGCTAAGACACGGACATCAGCAAATAAGTTGATACCAAAACTGGGCTTGATTATGATGGTGGTTTTGTCATAAATGACATTGTACCCTTTGTAGTCAATCTTGACGATAAAGAATCGTCGGATGAAAGTTGTAATGGGCAACTTGCCGACAATGAAAAAAATGATGATTTAGAGTACTCGTTGTCTCTTACTAATGTGATGACAGGATTATACGATGACCCCGAGTTGCACTTACTGATTCGGTCGTCTTGTCTAATGCAGAAGCAGTTCCGGGACTCTTTCGGGGCAACGCTCGTCATCCTGGGTAGAACAAGTGACGAAAAAGACTTGGTCTACGGCAAAGGAGATGCAATTTTAACTCCAGACCACTTTTTGAGGGAGGACGTCAACGACAATGAGCCTAGCCTTCATCTCTTCAGATACAGTCCAGAGGCGCAGAACCTCATGAAAAAATGGAGGTATGAGTTTGCGCAAGGAGAGGGTCTTTGCTTTGTACGAGGTCCTCAAGTCCCACCCAAAGCTGCACACATTCCAAAAGGGAAACCTGATAATCACTACGCATTCAGGAGAGGATTGGGCTATGTATCTTCTTCAGAAGATGAGTGCTATTGGTTGATTGATAATCGATTATCCGATTCGGGAGATGGACACTCATCTGGTTCATCCACATGGGATTCTGACGTCAGCATCAGTGAAGCGTTCAAGGGCCTAATGTCGAATATGACTACAGCTGACCCTGCCACAATGGAGGACGATGAGGAGATACCAACATGGGAAGACCCATGGATTCACCACCTCAATATGCAGTATGGAGATCGGTTCGAGCAAAGAGAACCCCCCACCGAGGATGAAGTGGTACAGGTCAATATGGGTGATGAAACACACCCTAAGCCCATATTCATTAGTAACAGTCTTCCCCCAGAGGAGAAAGAGGAATTGATTGCTCTCATCATGGGATATATTGACGTTTTCTCTTGGAGCTATGAGGACATGCCAGGACTCGACCCCAATATGGCGACGCATCGTCTCAACATCAAAGTGGATGTCAAACCCGTCAAGCAACAACAGAGACGGTTTTGTCTGCAGATTATGGAGGCAATCGTTGTGGAAGTAAAGAAGCTGATAGAGTCGGGATTCATCAAGGAAATACAGCATCTAGAGTGGGTGGCAAACATTGTCCCGGTCTTGAAGAAGAATGGGACAATTAGAATTTGCGTCGATTACAGAGATCTGAACGCCGCAAGCCCAAAGGATGACTTTTCCCTTCTAATTATAGATGTTATCATTAACAATACGTGTGGATTTGAGAGAATGTTGTTTATGTATGGTTTCTCAGATTACAACCAAATCAAGATGCACCCGGATGATGCAAAACACACGGCATTCAGAACTCCCCTCGGCATCTTCTGTTACACAGTCATGTCGTTCGGCCTGAAGAACGTAGGCGTTACTTACCAGCGAGCGATGACAAAGATTTTCTAAGAACATCTTCGTAAAACGGTGGAGTGCTACGTCGATGACTTAGTCGTAAAGAGCCGCAACAAAAATGACTACATCAAAGACCTGAGGACAGTGTTTGACCTCATGTGAGCTCATCAGTTAAAGATAAACCCTGCCAAGTCTTCTCTTGGAATATCCAGTGACAATTCCTTGGATTTGTTGTCACCAACATGGGTATTCATGTTGATCCGGATAAAGTGAAGGCGATACAGGAGTTGCAACCTCCGAAGAGCCTAAGAGAACTCAGAGGGTAACAGGGGCGATTGGCCTATATCTGGCGATTCATATTGAATTTCTCTGAAAAATGCCAGGCATTCTCCAAACTAGCCAAAAAAGGCGTATCATTTGTTTGGGACGATGCTTGTCAGAAGACATTCAAAGATATCAAAGCCTATCTAGCGAATCCTCCTGTTCTCGTTGCACGCAGTCAGGTAAACCGTTCTTGATTTATACCAAGGCGACGAACCATTCGTTAAGCGCGTTACTCATGCAAGATGATGATAGCGGTTACGAACAGGCAGTGTATTACCTGAGCTGGACTTTAGTGGGTGCTAAATCCCACTATCCGATGATCGAGAAGCAGTGCCTTGCGTTGGTGTTCACGATTCAAAAGATGCGGCCCTACTTAGTTGGACAGACGATTTATGTTATCTCCACTGTAAATCCAGTCTGGATATTCATGACGCAACCAGCCTCCATGAGTTAGAGTTTGGCAAAATGGGCCTTGCTCTTGTCTCAATACGACCTACACTTCAAGTAATAGAAGTCAGTCAGGGGTCAGGCGCCTTGCGATCTCCTAGCAATTAACCCAATGGCAGATGCAGCTGAATTATATGACGACTTGCCAGATGAAATTCACGAAGTCAACATTACCTTGCATCAACATATATGGTGATTGTATTTTGACGGAACTTCTCCAGCAACCAATGTGACAAGTACCCCTAGATGTTCTAAGATTTCTTCTAGAGTTGGAGTTGTCTTAGTTTCCCCAGGGAAGCATGTGATGCCTTGGGCTTTCTCACTAACTGAGCCATGCTCCAATAATGTGGCCGAATACAATGCGTTACTTATTAGACTCAGTTTCACCAAAGAGCTGGGGGTCGAATGTCTCGAAGCCTTTGGTGATTCCAAGCTCATAGTCAGACATATCCGTAGGGACTATGAAATCAGGAACCCAGATTTGATTCTGTATCACCAGGCGGCTATTGAGATGGTGGACTCGTTTGAAGAATTTTTCATCGAGTATATTCTGCGCCTCCAGAATGCATACGCGGACGCATTAGCAGGGTTAGCAGTATCGTTGGCGCAACCTCCTAAGACGGAACGGTTAGTCACTGTGAGGACCCATCAATTATTTGTACCAATATATGATGAGGAGGAGGATGATAGGGAGGTGGTCATCAAAAAGGTGTACACAACCCAAGTTGAACTGGAACCCCAGGATTGGCGTTTCCCTATAATTGACTATATCCTATATGGTATTTTACCAAAAGAGGTAAAAGATAAGGAGTCAATCTGACGCAGAGCGCTAAGGTTCTTTTATGTTGTAGAGACCCAGATGTTATATCGCCGTGGGTACGATGGCTTGCTGCTCTGGTGCCTTTCGAACAAAGAAGCGGAAGAAGTCCTTAAGGAAGCACATGGGGGAGAATGTAGTGCACATCAGGCTGGTCCTAAACTTTATGATCGTATCAGAAGGATGGGATACTTCTAGCCAACGATGATTAATGACGCGATCGAGTACACTCGAAAGTGTCATGCTAGTCAAATACACGCGAATTACATGCATCAACCTCTGGAGCATTTGCATCCTTCGGCTACATCTTGGCCGTTCAAGACATGGAGAATGGACATTATGGGTCCTATTTTTCCTCCGTCGGTTAAAGGTGATCGGTTCATCCTCGCGATTACCGACTACTTCTCCAAGTGGGCTGAAGCAATTCTGCTAAAAGAAGTAAAGACGAATAGTGTAATCAGGTTCATCAAGCATCACGTTATCTATCGACACTGTGTGCTAAGACGGATCGTGCATGATAATGGTCCTCAATTTGTCAGCAATGCCTTCATCAGATTCTGCGAGAAATTTAAGATTCAAGAAGTCTCGTCGATGGCTTATAATCTCGCTACAAACAGATTAGCGGAGGCGTTCAACAAGACAGTCATTAAGATCTTGTGGAAACTCGTGAAGACCAACAAATGTGATTGGGACGATAAACTCAGAGAAGCACTCTGGGCATATCACACCATAGTATGCACGCCTACCGGAGCTACCCCATATTCTCTGGTATACGGGTGTGAAGCTGTACTTCCATTAGAAATACAAATCCCATCACTTCGTATTGCCCTCGCAACTGAGATGATGGAGGAAGAACAACATCGGAGACGCCTTGAAGGGCTCGAGATGTTGGATGAAAAATGCCTAACACACGTTGCCAGTTTAGTCTTTTATCAATTGTAGAAGACACCAAGATTCATCTTGGGGAATTTTATCCTGAAAGCTAAGTAGGGATAAGCCTGTGTCTAATACATGCAGTCGGGTAGTCAATTTCCATGATAATTGACTAAGTCTACGTATTTAACATCATAGCACCAAGTCTAAAAGAGTTTCATTCTTTTAGCACAACATTATGTGCGGAACGGGTTTAGAAAATCCGCACGCTAGCCCAATTCAAACGGTAATTGGTAAAGGAGGATAAAAATTCATTCAATAAAAGAAGAGTTGAGTCCTTCCAACAAAGAAACTACAGCTATCCAAACATCAAGTCTATGACCAAAGATTTGTTGTTCCAGCTGAGACAACTTGTCGTTGTAAGCTTGTTCGAGTTCCTTCTGCAAATCAGCCCTGAAAGACTCCTCGTTGGTGCTCAAGGACTTCGTAGCTTCCTCCTCAACCTCAGCTAGCTTCTACTTTGAAAGTTCAAGCTTCTTAGACACGACAGTGAGAGCCTCCTCTTTGTTGGCCCTTGTCAGCTCTAAGACACTCAAGTTCTCTTCCTCTGCCTGAAGCTCTCGCTTGAGCTATGCTATCTTGGCCTCGCTCACTGTAACACAGGAGTGAAGGTGGCCCAGAGATGATGAAGTCTCGGCAACAATGGCCTCAATCTGATCCACTTGGTCTCGATGCATCTGCACCTCGAGTCCAGTGAAAGCACGAGCGTCACGCCATGCCTCCAGACGAGCTTCTGCTCGAGTAGCTATATACGAAGAGGCACCCACTGCCTGTAGCTCCTGTAGTCTCTGAAGCTTAGCCTCCAAATGATCGAGGCCATCAACAATGGCCTCAGCTAACTCTGGATAACTAGCATCCTATATCGAGGCCGTCCTAGGGTCGAGCACCAGCCTGAACTGACGAAGAGAAAGCCCACTGTGGAGGAGCTTGTCGATCACCACATTCATCAAAGAAAAGAATGAGTGGACCTCCAGGCAAATAATAAGCCGAGATGGGTCGTCATCTGGCATCAGCGCCCTCACCAGGTCATGAAGTCTCGAGGTGAGCACTGCAAAGAAAAAGGGGGGTTAGACACTTCAGAATCTTAAATTAAAAAGTAGCGTAGATATCCTCAGCTGAATAACCCATACCTGCTTCCATCGGTACAGCTTTGTGGCCTAGCGGGGCCATCGGGGGAATAACCGTTGTTGATACGCCAACTGCTGCAGTTGGTCTTCTTCTGGCACAACAGCTGCCATGGTAGCTAGTTTTAGAGGAGCAGCAGAATGAGATGTTCCCACCACCAACAAGTGAATTCCTCAGATTCATCAAATTATAGTTGTATTAGTCAAAAAATGGCTAGACCTACTATTAACAAGGGGAAGAACCCATACCTCTGGAGGGACAAGCCTCGGTATTTCTAGGAGCTGCTGGGCTAGGGGATATGTCATCAGGAAGACAGTCATCTCAGAGCGAACCGTATATCAAGTCATCCATGGGGGCGTCCACAAGCAGGCCATCTTCATCAAAGTTCTCTACTGAAAAATTTGATATAAAAGGGCATAAGTGAAAGAAGCAGAATCAAGTACCCATGTTCGGCTAAAATGACTTACCTCCTATAGTGGAGTTAGCCTCCCCAATCTCAATCTACACGTTTGCTTCCTGCAATTTCTCTAAATGAGCAAGAAGCATAGAGACAATTAGAGGAGGCACAAATTCTGAGTCGTTCAATTCCTGTATTTGCCATCTAAATGGGGCATTACTGATGATAGATGTACCTGGATTGGCTGAGTCAGGTTCTACATAGGTAGTTTCAGACTCGTCTGTCATAGACCCATGCACCTGTTGAGTGGAATTGGGACCGGCAAAATCATGATGGGAAAAATCGAAGCTGGTGTCGCCGTCTCCATATCCTCCTGCATAGAAATGGAGAAATGTGATCCTAAGGTCAAAGGATTAATTGGTCAAAAGGGACTACATGGCGGTTAAGCGTTACCTCCGTCGCTAACTAGGTCGTCACCAGTCAAGTCTACATCAAAAGCTCGAGGACCCACACGAGATGTATGGGCTAATTTCTTCCTCTTAACAACCTGAGCCCTAGCTCGAGACTTCTCCCTATGAGGGGGGCGAAGCTCCTCCTCCTCCTCAGCTGACACTCCTGAGAATTCAAATTGCTGTCAAACCCAATAAATCGAAAAAAGGGGGGAAGAGAAAAAGGGTGTCGACAAACCTCTCCCAAAGGCCTCCTCATCTCTGTCATCCGAGTGGTCATCTCCCGAGGCCTCTTCGCCAGAACTGAAGACCTCCTCTTCACCCTTGTCCGGTTGACGAGTCTTACAGCGCTTCTTATGTGCCCGAGCAGCCCTCTGAATCATCTGAGTGTCAGCCCGAGAGATCTCTTCGGCCACTAACTCCGCAATGGGCTTCATGTGGACAGGCTCGTTAGCTACCAAGAGCCACCTACAATATAATAATGTCGACTCCAGCTGGCAGTCAGCACTCGGGAGGCTAAACCTAGTGCCAGTACACCCCATCACGCTCCATAGCCACGCTCAGACGCCATCCACCAATCCACCGTGAGTCTGAAGCCTCCGATTCGGATTCCTAACATAAAGTTGGTCATAAACAAACTGGCGAGCGAATCGACAAGGGAGATATGGCTCGATGAAGCACTCGTCTCTCACCTAAAAAGTGAGGTAGCCTGGCCTAATGTTCATCAGCCAATTGAAGCGGCTGACATCAAGTGAAGTTTGGTTCACCCTCAGCCTTTCCTCGTCAATCAGGGACTCGCCATACTGACCGGAGAATTTGGAAAGCATCTGGAGAAGATCCAACCGTTGTGAATCTACAGCTACTTTTGTATCTCTATGAATCCACGCCCCTTCCATTTACCTCTAACAACTGTAACAAGAGGGTGGATGGATCTGCAAGGCCCGGTGCTGACATCATATCAGGGCGGTGAAGGACGAACTAGGCCATCAAGTAGGTGTATGGAAGCTCCACTTTAACATGAGGAATCCGAGTCGATGGTTCACCCTTCCCCTGAGTAAAGGCGCTAACTATCTGACGGAGCCCATGATGAATGTTAGCTACCATCACTTGAAGAAGAGAAAGTTCCTTCTTATGGGCAAGCTGAACTCCAGGATAAAGCACCTCTAATGGTAGGGTATCACCGGACTGATACAGTACCACGCACTTCTTCAACCAGATTGTGAGGTAGCTGGCTAAAAGGGTCATCGGCCAGATCGGCTCCACTACACGCCACAAGAAAGTCGCAAACTTGGTCCCACGCAGGAAAACCATCCTCGGTGTTGCCAAGGGTATAGGAGCTAGTGCCGAACTTCCTGATCAGCTTGTTAACCTCTGAAGGAATGAGCGGTGCCAACTCGCAAATCACCTCGCCAGAATTGCCTTCCAGGTGCTTGAACAAATAATCTGTGAATTGCTTCAAGCTCACCTACGACTTCCTCTTCGCTAATGGCTTAGCCTGTGCCAAAGCAATGTGATAGTGATAGGTGAGGTCCCATAAAGTGTCATAGCGGCCGGGCATGCGATCCCTCAACTGGCCCAACTCCTGGTTCGAAGAGAAGTACTCCTGATATACCATCTTCCCTATGGATAAGCCGGAGATCCGATGCATCTCATGGAGAGCTAGCCCTAGCTCACCATGCCTAGTCAAAAATGTATTCGAGTCTGGGTCATAGAGCTCCGATAAGACAAAGAAGTGATTGGCGCTGATCGGGAGCCCATACATGGTGGCGCAGATTGCTGCATATAAACCGCAAGCACGAAGCTCCTCACCCCCATCGGCTAATGAGATAGTTTGTAAGACGAGTCCACCAGAGCTTATCTGAAGAATGTACCCAGCTAAAAAATCTGTAACGAGGCACTGGCATCTCTTGCCTCAGCTTCGCAAGACGGTTCTTCAAAGTCTGGGCAGCAGTAAATAGCTCATCACGGGGTGGTGTGTCTAATCCCAACATGCCGGGACGTAGTCCAATAACACGGCTTCTACTCGAGCCCGGGATCGCCTGGTGGGTAATGAACCCACGGAGAATATGGTCACGCTCCTCCGTCAAGCGCCACGACATCTCCTGTGTCATGGCCTGGTGCCTCAACTCGGTCAATGAGAGATGGCGAGGTATCCATGGGAGATATAAGGATCCTCCATCATCCTTGTGCAACCACTGCTCACTCTCAATTAGGGCTGCATCCGGATCTTCGATGGAATCACCAAATAGGTAGTCTGTCTTCCTTAGAGGCTGAGTGGAGCTGGTGTCCCTCACAAGCGGTGCGTCTGTGATCAACAATCTAAGTACGCGAGAGCTCCCCTCAAGTACCACCCGGGTGGCCTCCGCCGATGTATCCGGTGCCAACTGAGGTGAAGTCAAAATGGCGGGATCATCGCATGTAGCGTAATGCTCGCCACAGTGCCCATCAACCACATGAAAAGAGAACACTTCTAGAGGGATACTCAACTGAAACAAGGAAATAGAATGGGTTAAACCCAGCCATAAAGGATATCTTGAGGAAAATATGAGGCGTTGAACTCATCTCGTAAACCCATGAGATAAAGTCACGACCTTAAAATGGTGTAGGCGTTGAAAATCGCTTATCAGTGCCCAAATCAGACTCGTGAAGGTTGGTTCGCAACGACGAACCGTCAACCGACACAACTAACGAACCGTCAACCGACGAGTCATCAACCGACGCAACCGAAACAGCTAACGACGCAATAACGCCGTGAACACATGAAGCGCGTCGACGAACTTCCGAACCTAGTCGACACGGCGGACACGTTGACATGGCGTACACGTCGGGACGACATACGTGTCAACGGAACGACGTACCGCTGAATAAATCTAACGGTCACATTCCAGAGCAGTGGGAAATCAGCTCGATGAGTCGATCAGACTCGAACGTCGACGCAAACGCAAGTGACGACGAATCGACGAGTCGATCAGACTTACACGTCAACGCGAGCAACGACGAATCGACGGATCAATCGACTCAATTCCGGACTCAACGAAAGACCGGAACACAAGCTGAAACAAAGGAGAACTCGGCTGGAAAGTCAGAAAAAGACCGGAAAACGGCGGAACGACGAAAAATCGGCGAAGGCGCGCACTTGGCACCAAGTGCGGCGGCCAAGGCTGCCGCACTTGAGTGCCAAGTGGGGGGGGAGAAGA
>JBAKGM010019499.1:0-10467 GCA_037177215.1 Asparagus racemosus | reverse complement strand
ATATAACAGAAGATATAGCCTGTAAAAGAGAAGATGGAATGAGAAATGCTACATCTGTGAATTGAGCAATAACCTGTAAAAATGAAGATGGAATCATAACTGAACACATCTGTCAACTTATAGACAGAATTGAAGATAAGATAAGGATAGGTTTGGACATGTGAAATTAATTTTCTGAGGTAGGAGTATTATAATCTTCCTCCCCTTTCTCCCCTTGCTTAGGATATAGTCATAAGGAACACGCTTCTCAACAGGCATAGACTAATCCATGGTTTTTATTGAAACAATTAAAAATGGTATATGAATGTTATCATTTTAATTAAGAAGTCACTTGAAAAAATTGGACCAAATTATAAATAAAAAAAGCTTGAGCCTTGAGAGACAAAAGGAATTGGTCTTAGATTTACTGTTGTATTCTTTACTTGTGCGGCAGCACCATCAAATGTTTCAGCCTTGTTTTATAATTTAGCAGTCTACTAGTGTTAACCCATATGCCGTGCACAAGGTTACAAGTACCACGTTGCACTCATAATTACAATTATTGATGAATCATTGATGTCAAGGAAATTGGAAGGTTTCAAATTCATTTTAAATGTAGAGAACATAGAGAAGAAGCTATATGAAAAAGGAATACAATAATTATTATCAAGGAAGATTAAAATTACATGTCTATTTGAGTGTGAAGCGTCACAAGTTTGCAACCATTGGCAGGTATTTTGTTAGTATAGTATGATTGATATAGATCCTAGATTAGATCTATATGTTACTTTTAAGTACATAATCTGTTTATGTCAGAAAGTTAATTGTATGAGTGGATGGATCTTTGGAGGAGTTAGGGTTCCTTATCTTTTCTGATGGCCGATTAATCAGGAGGAAGCGGATCCCTACACAGGTAACACTTGTCAGAGGGGGGAGAGGTTATTCCAGGCGTGCCCGCTGATGTTCAAGTCAGTGATTGATTAAGCAAGCCAATACAACACATAATCTAGTTTCAGAGTTTTATTCAGAGTAGTGGGACTATCCACTGTTTATAGAGAGAACTCATAGGGGCACGTTGGTAATTCGACCGGGTCAATGCAATCAGTCGATTAGAGTGCACTTTACACGTGTTGGAGGTCTGTAGAATGAGTCATCTTTGCATTTAATGTGATAGTGACAGAGTGGAGAAAGCGCTGGCGTCGTCTGATGGGTCATTATGACTTTGGCTTGAGAAGTCATAATGACTCTAGTCATGCATTAAATGCGAATGACGTTGTGGGGCTGATAGTCATTCCGTCGTTCAAGATATTCTCTAGTGAAGTCCGAACAGAGGAAGCATTTCGTCTTGGACTCAGATTCCTTTAATAGATCCTGGCTTGAAGACGTCTTTCGTCTCGGACTCGGATTATGCTCATTCCCGGGTTGGGCTTTCAGGTTATAGGACTAGGCCCGTTAATATAACATGTGGCCAACTTTTAAGGGTTTATTATCCTTGGTAATTTTCAGGATACAACAGAATCTAATGTGTGTGTCGTGTGCCGCTAGGAACCAATGCTCAAATTTGATAAACTTTTGGATTGTTTTTGCGGTCCATGTAGGTTGTAGCAGTTATGCTGTTGTTTATAGACCATGGAAAGTCCAATAACCATGTGAACATCAAAACCAAGCATATTCAGACATATATTGTGCCTTTTCTCTAAGATTATGGAACTTATTTGTGTTATCACCTTGTTGATTTTTGTTGTTTCGGTCATCACATCTTTTTTTTTCTCTGTTATTTTTCTCTCTTCACATTTCATGTGTTAATATGCGGATATTTTGCTTTTCTTCAACATAAAAGTCTTATACATTTTGTTCAAAAGAAAAAATAAATCTCTTATTGGAGAACTTCATTATTCGAGTGCAGAAATGTTATGCTTCGTGTTAACGCAAAACAGGGAGCTCCAAAGGATGGAAATTCACTGCTGGAACTTTTCCAGGTCACTTCAACAGATTATTTTTCCATTTCAGTTTTTCTTCAATTACGCCTATTTGTACATACATGCATGCATGCATGCATGCATACGTACATATACGTACACATACATACAAACATGTGTGTGTGTATGTATACATATATGTATACGATACATATATCTAGATGCATGTATATATGTGTATGTATGTGTGTGTGTATATTTATGTACGTATGTATGTATGCATATACCTGCATGTATTCATGTGTATTTATGTGTGTATACACACTGAAAGTCAGGTTGGAAATATGTTCAAAAGATAGCTTTTGTACATCGAATAATTCTGAGTTCTTGACCGTGTATATAATCGTATAACTGTTCCAGAGTCATTGCTTTATCGTGTATGTGTGTACCTCAGTTATGCACGTCACTAGTAATGTTAACATGTATGATAATTTCAGTCATCCTGCAGTACTTTCAGAATTGTTAGGGCTGAGTTTAGGGTCAGTCTTTTTATTCAGGGTTAATTGCGAACAGATCCCCTGTAGTATTACCCAATTCGAATAGACCTCCTGTAGTTTTATTTTTGTGAATAGAACCCTGAGTAAATCTTTTTTGACTCTTAAAATCGTTAAAAAGGTTTTGATGAGGCGGATAGACACCCTATAGTTCTATTAGTGAGGATAGACCCCAATCGCTAATTCTTTTTACGAGTCAAAAAAGTTCACTAAGGGGTGTACTCGCACCTGGACTAATACTACTGGGGGTCTATTCGCCAGAAATAGAACTATAGGGGGTCTATTCACAATTAGGTGATACTACTGGGGGTTTATTCACAATTAACCCTTTACTTATGTTTGTATCATTTTATGGCATAATGATTGAAGTAGATTGTTTAGAATCAGTAAGTTGAAGACCTTATCAGTTTTTAAACTTTCAGGCAATACCTGAAAATTTGAATAGAAACTTGAAAGCAGATGTGAGTTGCTCAAAACATATTTACTTCAATTGATGACCGGAGAGACATGTCAAAATTATTGGAGATCTGATCTTTTTTCACATTTTTTTAATTGGTGTCTGTATAGGGCTACTACCTATACAAAGGCTATGTCAGTTAAAATTGTGATCATGGCTTATCTCAAAATTTCCAAACATGTTGTGATGATTACAGTTTTAACTGACCTGCCCTTTTTATAGACTTGACTTGACCTTTTTTCTAGGTTTAAACCTATTAGAGAAAACTTAAATGATCTCTCATATCCGTTCGTCAAGATAAAATCATGAGTTTATCCTTTTTAAGAAGACTTACTGTTTGCATGCTGCTGTAACAAATTACTGTTACATTCTGTGATGAGGTTCTCTCTGTCTACCCCTCGTCTATAGATCCGCAAAATCTCTTCCATATGAACCCAAATATCCTCCAAAGTTATTTCCAAAACAGCCAACAATATGACTCTTAATATGGCTCAATCAATGATATAATGCCAAATGATTCAGTATAATTACTCCAAATCAATAGTGCTTGCATATAGAAAATTGTCTCATCATTTTGTCAATTTCATTCATTGAAATTTTGATTGAAAAAAATATCTGTGTTACTTCTTTTGCATCTTGTGTGAACATTGAAGCAAAATATCTTCGGAAAAAATGCATATTCCACGTATAATCTAATGTTGACACTTAGATGAGAATAATATCACTATTGTAATTAGTTGATTCGTTGGAAATCATGACGGATGCAAGTAAATCAAGTATTGGTCAGTCTTCCTTGTCCACAACCTGATAATAGGGGACAATTTTGGAGAAGGTTTTGAGGTATTTGGGTTTAGGGTTTAAAGCAAACCAACAAACAGAAGAATTTGAAAAGAAAGGCGAAAGAAGAGCAAGAGAATTTATAGATAAAAGAATTTATACTCTCTGATTAGAATTTCACATCAAATGTGCTTCACATTACGCGTGCGCCCAAAAAAGGGAAAAAAAGACTTAGTAATATGAAGGAAATCACAAGGTATTGCATAAAATTCAAATTTTCTATATGAGGAAGCATGAATCCTTTTTATTATAAAGGCCATAGGATCAGACCCTTAGTTGACCTCTTAGAAACTAATCCATATTATAATAATTAGTAATCTTGTTCAAAATATACATGCCTCTGTAATAAGGCAACAAAATTTTAAAATATTTGAGAAACTTATCAAATAAGAATCGTAACTAAATTTTGTTCCGGACTTGAGCTTACACCTTAAGCCAGATTGACTGACATCAAACAGAGAAATCTGGACTTTTATTTTTAATTTTTTAATTTTTGGTTGAACTAGAAATTTGAAGGTCTTGTTATTAGCTTCGAACTGGACGATCACTTCTGTGCTATACAAGTACTGCAGAGGACTTCTCAATAGATATTTGATTGGTGTATTTTTGCCTCATGAAACTCATATTAATTGACAATGACAGGTAGATATATATCCACTGAAGATACATTTGGCTGAAACAATGTATAGGATGATGTGGGAATACTTCTTCCCAGAAGAAGAACAAGATTCACAGCGACGCCAGGTTAGTTTAATGCTTTTGGTGTTTTTTAGGGGTATGTTTACTGTCTTCCCTCTAGCCTTTGTTCATTTCTCTTCCTAAATACATAATTAGGAGGTATGGAAAGTTTCAACCAGTGCTGGTGCAAGACGGGTAAGGAAAAGCTTATCGGGCCCTGATACAACTGCATCAAGTAGCCAACCGACCAGAGAATCTGAGATTCCTAGGAAAGCAGGTGCTAGTTGTACAACCTCCTTGACAACTAGTACTTCCAGTCATGCTGACTCTTCTCATGTGAGTTCTACTGAAGACTTGAAATTTTTGTATGTGTTAAGGGACTAGAATTCTGAAATGAATTTTGAATGATTAGAGAAACCTGAAAGCAGAAAACTTTGAATTCATAACAATGAAAGCTTCATAGATCAGTAAATTATCAACTGATGAAGTCATTTGCAAGGATAATCATGCATGCACATTCGAATTAGTCTAACAAGATGGCACTATGCAAGTACTCCGAGATTTGTTATTCACAGTCAATTCATCTGAACTAAATTTGTTAAATACCTCTTCCTGAAGTGGTGAATTCTTCATGCAGGTGTCAAAAGTACCACATATGAAAGGAAATAGTGTGTCTGGTTCCAATCCAGAGCTTCGACGGACATCATCATTTGACAGATCATGGGAAGACACTGTAGCAGAGTCGGTGGCTAATGAACTTGTTTTACAAAGCTTTGCTGCAAAAAGTGGTCCTCTGAGTTCTGCTCCAGAAAATCAACAGGCAGTCAATGAGGAGACATCGAAAGGTAGAACAAAAGATTCCAAGCCAGTCAGACCAGGTCGTTTATCTCACGAAGAAAAGAAGGTTGGGAAGGCTCAGGATGAGAAAAGAGTGAAGTCTAGGAAGCTGATGGAATTCCATAATATAAAAATCAGCCAGGTTTTTATTTAACATTATATCTCATGTATCTGGATAATGTAGCTTTTCCAAATATGCGTAGTGATCATTACTTATGCAAACATCATAGGTCGAGTTGCTGGTTACTTACGAGGGTTCAAGGTTCGCAGTCAGTGACTTAAGGCTGCTGATGGATTCATTTCATCGTGATGATTTCATAGGCACCTGGCGGAGGCTATTTTCACGAGTTAAAAAACACATAATATGGGGAGTTCTAAAGTCCGTAACAGGAATGCAGGCAAGTGGAATGCACCTACAAATACCCAGCCATATTTTACTAACTACTGCAACTTTAAACTGTTCTCTACATTATTATTTCTTGTAGCAGACAGGAGTTAAGACATGTGCAATGCTGTTATCTGTTCAGATGTTTCATAAGTAATTCCTTTGTAGTATATGAAATGTATCTGGTATGCACTGTGTTTTAAGTAAATACCTTTTTCCCCCTTTTTTCCTCCTCAACAAAGGTCATGGCCTGGATTCAAACCTGTGACATCTCATAACAAATCCTCATCCTGTTGCCAGTTATATCCAGTGGGGTTTTTAGATATATCTTGATTTTCTGATCAGGTTCTTCTAATTTTTTTCTTCTCTTGATAATTTTGAATGTTCAGTTTAATTTCTAGGAGACCAGCCAATAAAAGCCTTAATCAGTGGAGGCAGTTCAGATTTTGATTGCTTGTTCAGTCCTAAAATTTGTAATGTATAAAATTATAACCCTCAATCCTCGCCACCACTTTGGAGTTTTGGTATAGTGGAAGGCTCTTTTGACATGGTATCATGACATGGTATCCGAGCAACTCGTGTTCAATGCCCACCAGCCACAAATTCGAAACAGATTAAAAAAACAAAGATACCATTGCATGAGTTCAGCTTTCAGCCCATGAAAAAAGCACTCTCGCGGGAGCATGTTAGAATGTAAAATTATAACCCTTAGCCCTCACCATAACTTTAGAGCTTTCAGTGCAGTTGCAGCGACCTGTGACAGAAGTATTGCAAGCTCATGTTACTAAAGAAATTAAGTCAATTTTTGTAGCAGTTACTCGTTGCAATGTATCTATGTTGTTTCTGTGGTTGCAATTTATTCTCCATTGAATGTCAACATAATAATGAAAATTTAATTGACCCGCTGCTTAATCTTCAGGGGAAAAAGTTCAAAGATAAATCCCAAAGTCTGAGGGAGCCACATGGAGACGTCGTTCCTGACCTCAATCTCAGTGATAGTGATAGTGGTCAACCTGGGAAATCTGATCAATTCCCTTTAACATTTGCCAAGCGTCCAACAGATGGAGCTGGTGATGGATTTGTTACATCAGTAAAAGGGCTGTTCAATTCTCAGCGCCGCAAAGCTAAGGCATTTGTTTTGCGAACAATGAGAGGAGAGGCAGACAGTGAATTTCAAGGTGAGTGGAGTGAGAGTGATACTGAATATTCACCATTTGCCAGGCAACTTACAATAACAAAAGCCAAAAAGCTCATACGGAGGCACACAAAGAAGTTCCGCTCGAGAGCACCGAAGCCGTCAGGTGACTTCTTTTATCACAATATTTCACTTTCACACCCTTGAGTTAACTTCTATATGAATTCTTATGCATGGGTATATAACCTGATCCCCTTGCATGTCAACCAGTCTTCATCTTAGAGGATTTTTCTGTTGCTGGAGCTGCTGTTTATTTATTTTCAATGAGAGAGTTTTCTACTGTTTACCCTATAGTTTTTTTTTACCCTTAACTATTTTCTTTTTTTGGGAAAAGGTCATAAAACGATCTTAACCTCGGGACCTGCTTGCTTTATGACTGGTCCAAGCCTTAGTACCATTCTTATAACCTTTCTTTGCCTCTAATAAATGAGGTGATTTACCCTTTGGTTTATTATATGCTTTGTCTGGCCGTAGTTATTTTTGCTAGAATCAGCAAGCATTCTTGTTCAAACATGTACCAAGTACGTCTTATATATCACCAAGGGTAGATGATTATATTAGTAACAAATCTGCTTGTTCTCTCTCAGCATTTATTTGCTATTTACTGTTGCATAATTTTTGTTCTTTTTCTTCAGGGACTGCATTGCAAGAACATGAGTCACATCCATCATCACCAAGGGAGACTTCCCCATTCCAAAGTGACTCTTCTGGTGGATCATCCTATGAAGACTTCAACGAATAGAGTATAATCTGAAATTATTAGTGGCTGTTCTCGAAAATGCTGGTAAGCAGGAAGCATTGTTAAGAAATGGTTGAGGGAAGAAATCTTCCAAGGTGAATTCAGGGGGAAATCCAAATTTGTTACAGTATCAAACCTTTCTGGGTAAGAGATTGAGGGACCTTGTTGCTTAGCAAGAATAAATACATGTTTTGTCGAGAGATGCTTCAAATTTTGTTGAATGCTCTGATCGGCAGCACTAATGACAGTAACAACTGGTTGACAGCACAAAGGAAATCCTGCTGTCAGAAGCCTTAACGACTGGAAGCTCATATAACCTTCAACACACCTCTCTCTTGTGTATGTATATATGTGGCCATTTATTTGGATTGGCACTGTCCTACTGGCCTTAATGTTAACTTCTCTCATATGCCCCTGATTTTTGTACAAGTTATTTGGGAATGACTCAGTTGTATGTAAGGGTAAAAACAATAAAGGCAATGTCTCTGATCCCCTTTTTTTCCTTATAACAATTTTAAGGCTATAAAATATCGCTGCTGCCGATGGGTTCCAGTGAAACCACTAACAAGGCGAAATGGCAAAGAGGACATGTAGAAATTGGAGATTTATAGAAGATTGTAGCGGCTGAGAACTATTTAGTCACATTTTGCCAATGTAATACTTGTGTATATGAATGAATACCGGGATGAGATAAAATTATCAGCTATGATATGATGTTTATTGTTTTCAATCCAAATATATTGACACTTCGCAGCACTACGACCTTTTTGCTGGAATTTTCAGGTGTATTGCTCACTTTGTTTATAATTCGTTCACCTCTGTTACAAGAATTCTCTCTGTGATCATGTTTACATAATCTACCGAAGTAGCCTTTGGCTTTCCTATTTCGGAAGATTAGTTGATTGCTTCATTGATAGGTTTTGATAAAGTCTGAAGATTAGTAGGTTGCTTTCTTGATAAGTTTGATAAAGTAAAATAGAGGACAGGGATGCACGTTCGAACCTCGTACAAGTCTCGGAGCTTGTTCTAAGGATAATAAGTAAGTTTTGGAGTTTGTTTTAAAGATAATGATATCTACGACAATAACTGTTGTTTCAAATCATCATGTCCCTATTTGCTCGTGTTCAAATTACCATGTCCAGAGTTAATGGTTGAAGGTGATAAACACGGTTATTTTCTTTTTCTTCACATGGTACATCTAAGTTACCGCTAGCTTCAAATAGATATATTTATCGATTCTCTCATCAATTCGGCAAGCAAGTCGACAATTAGAAGATTGCACCCGAAGTCACAAACCTTCGGCACCAACAGCAGAGTGTCTTCAAAGTATGCCTGGCCTCCTTCAACCAATTACTCTGGACATGCTTGAATGCACATCAAAAGCTTAGGCAAAGGTGGGAACCATGCCAGAGAAATATTAGATATAAAGCTACAAGAAACACCTCTCAAATTCTATCCAATCAGAAAGTTGAAAAGAAAATACAAAACAGTATTTCCAATGCAAAACTCAGGCACATTTACCATTTTTGGGGGGAGTAAAAGAAGAAGAAGAAGAAACAAGTAACCTGCAAAAGGTCAGTCAACTTTTGATTGACATTAACATCCTCTGATTACAATGATTTTGAAGGGTAAAAATAGCTCAATAGACAAAAATGTAGTTTTACATTTCTGAAAACAACTCAAAATGTCACTGCTTACAAACCGTTAAAACAGAGAGAACTGATTCTAACGCACAAAACTCTAGCAATGTTTGGAGCAAAACATTAATATCGACTCTTCTTGCTTTTCTTCATTCACTATTGACTTCAACTCTGATCATAGTACTAGTTACGTGACTCCTATACAAATTAGCAAAAGTATGAATCAGGGGGACGAATAACATTATTCTATTGATCCCCTTCTCTTTTCCGACAACAAATAATAAAATGGTCATTTCTCACTAGTATACCAACTCAATGGAGGAATCAGTATCAGTCAAAAAGATCAATATGGCGCAAAAAGCTACGCACATGCAAACAGCTTACAACTCGAGGCATCATCTCTCATAATGAGAAACTACCAGTTCAGTCTTCATAATATTGGTGGCCTCATAGAAAAGGACTTGAGGTTGCAAGTGGCCCCTTTCACACACAGCAACAACATCATCCCAACCCCCAATAATCTGGATGCAGTATTAACTGGATTATAAAAGAAGTCGTTTAAGATAAAGTTGCTGAAAAGAGGATATCAAGATTGTACCTTCACAGTCTGGTCATCATACGTAACCCACTGTTCATGCTCACATGCGAAGCAGTGATAATGTTGTCCATAGTAACAAACCTGAATATTGAAAAACATGCAACTCATAAAGTATCGCAAACATTAGAGTGACTTCACAAGAAAGAGGATTTAACTTCGATAAGAGATCTGAATTACACACAAACAAGACAGTTCAGGGATTAAGGATCAATAAATACAGAGTTCAAAATGAAAATTTGTAGATTAAGCGTAGAAGATTAAAGTTGAAGAAACTAATCACTTATTTACTAGGGTAGATTAAGGGATTTATGGTAACTATGACTTTTTTCAGCATTAAGAAAAGGGGCTTAGTAAACAACATCCTGAAATCCACACATACATGAATCAACATGCCAAAAATAAGAGGTTAATGAGTATCATATGTCCAAATACCTAAACCAACCCTCCCTCCCTCTCTCTCCTAATTCACTTAGTTGGGACTGAGACACATCGTCATCACATCATCGTCATATGAGAGAATCTCCTCATATACAAGGATACTCATTATTCTCTAAAAAATAACTAAAGCAGATAAAAGATGGTAAAAGGAAAGTATTACAGCAGTTAGTATATTAGAGAAATTATAGAAGTTTGCTCAGTCACACATTTA